>JAJHUR010048477.1:0-43668 GCA_027495735.1 Lutjanus campechanus | reverse complement strand
TTTCTCCTCTGTGACAGTAAACTGAATACCTTTGGCTTGTGGGCAAAACAAGACATTTGAGGATGTCGTCTTGGGCTTTGGGAAACGCCAGCTGAATTTTTTCACCATTTTCTGACATTTTATAGACCAAACAATTTATCGATTTATTTACAAAATAGTCTACAGATTAATGGACAGTGAAAATAATTGTTAGTTGTACCTGTAATACTGATATAGACTGATATAGCTGTGATGGGTTAATATCAGCTGATCGATAATGTCTGTCTGTCTCTACTACAGAGAGAAAATTAGCTGGTAAAATTAGGTATTTAAACAGAGTTACTGCATTTTCCAACAACGTCTGTCTTCTTATCCTGAAACCATCCTGACCTTTCAAGCTGTTGTTAAAGAAAAATGTGGTCTTCAAAGCTCAACAAGAAGACGGTAATTGTCCTCCTCTGTCCTTCTTTCCTGTCCAGTCACGGTCAGATCTTACCTGCTGCACTGATGTGATTTTATCGAAGGATCACCTCTAGTGCACTTTACATAATGCTATTAGAGTGGATTGATGCAGGCGGCAGTGGTGTAGGCGACAGTCCTCAGACGGTACAATGTCTCAGGTATGAGTGAGTGTGTGGTGGTCTGAGGACTGAAAAATGTAACACAGCAAACATCTTTAATGCTGATCTTTTCGTTGATCATATCAGGTGATCTACGGCAGATGATTTTTTTCTCGGGCATCATGGAATTATAGATGTTTGAATTTCCTTTTTCTCTGAACATTTTATTCAGTTTTCTGGGTAAAATCCATCTGCTGAGGAAGATCATGTGATATGATCGAGAAGTCCCTGAACGGCTACTAAATTGACCTTTGTGCTGAGAATTATTTTCTCAAACTTAAATGTCATTCTGTCAGTTCTCCTGTCTTATACTGTGACTATAACAGAAAATATTTTAACATTTTTTATTAAATTATTTATTTAACAGCTGTAACTAACATTATTTTAACTGTTGATCCATCCATATTGATTAAGTTTGGAATAATGGGTTTCAAATATTGATATTTAGGGCCTATGCCTGCCATAAGTAACCATAACCAAAATATTTAATTAGTTTTATTCAGCAGCCAAAAAAAACAAAGCAACATAATTTATACACAACACAAGAAATCTTTGCTCTGAAGCTGTAACCAGCAAAGGTTTGATGTTTTAGCTCAACAAATGAGTAAAATTTTAACAAATCAATTGACTGATGGTTCAGCATGCAGCCATTTCTGTGATTCATCAGTTTATCCCCACTGAGGTTCAGGAACTCCAGTCCTCCTCTCCTGCTGCTCTGCCCTCCTCTAACCCCCCGTCGACCCCCTCATGGGCTGATGATGAGGGTGCAGCAGCTACGGCTGATGAAGAGCCTCTCAGAGACGCTCCTGAATTAAGGCTCCATGCTGGTGTTTGGCAGCACTCTGCTGATTTCAGCCTTGTTCTCTGGAAACAGTTACATGCTGAATATTTTATCATTTTGAATGAATTCCCTTTGATTGAGGATTAAAAGCAAACTAATGATTATTTTAGTTATTTTGCTGATTATTTTATTGATTAATCAATGAATCATTTTGGCTGTAAAATGTCAGAAAGTAGTGAAAATGCCCAGTATAAGTTCCCAGAGCCCAAAGTGACATCTACAACCTGATTTTTTTAATGTGGCTAACAGGTTAAATACCCAAATATTTAGTTTACTAACATATACATGGAAAACGTTTACAAAAGCACACACACACAAATGCAATAAGTACTAGATGCTGGAAGGAAGTGCAGATCACAAAAGGAAAAATGGAGTCTGCACATTAGATAATGCTCCCATGAACATTTATTAATATACCACCATGTGATGTTTCGGCTGGACTTCTTCAAACATGAAATAAATTCATACTTCACACCTTGTCTGTCCAAGGGGTCACCTGACAGGTCATGTGATCACAAAATGGAAGCCAAAAAAGAAAAAGAATTACATAATTTATTGTACTCACAGTGTTCACTATTTTATATATTTCCTTTTCTTCTTTGGTGTACCACTTTATAATCACATGACCAGTCAGATGACCCTTGAACAGGTTCTTGTATTGTGTGTCTCTGAATTTGTAGTTATGTGTGAGGAAGAACAAGGACCTGAAATGTCACTCAGTGGTTATTAATAAATGTTAACAGGAGCATTATCTAGTGTGTCGACTTTTTCTTTATTTTTATCACACATCATAACCCCAGTGTGCAAAATAATTCCAGGGGACTCGTGTCAATAAAGGGGTCTCCGAACCCCGAGACCTGCTGTATTTTGCACCATATCACAGAGGAGCTGGAGACAGCACATATTTGGTATTTTCTCTTGGAAAATAACTGAAATTATTCATTGATTATCAGTAAATTGTTTCAGCTGTAATCTGAGTGTTTACACAGTTTATATTCACTGAAGCTGATGTCAGCTGCTGTAAATTTTCATAGGTTTATATACATTCACACCGTCCTGTTTCAGTTGAGATTTATGCTCAGATTATCAACTTGAGACCATGGTTACATGACGTAGAGTACAAGCACCATATATCACATCTTACAATAATGACAAAACAATAGCACCCAGCAGGAATAATGTAACAAACATAAATTACTCATTAAATTCACCAAATTCCAAAATGACTTTGCGCTCACAGTCTCAGGCCGCAGTGAGACAACAACATTCATTTTAACATTAATGGTTGGTTTAAGCAGTACTTTTGCAAGCATTTTTCCCCATTATGCAGTAGGCTTGCATTCAAACAAAATGTGACATTATAGTTTATAAACTCTACATTCCTGTCCAAGCCTTTGTATTTATCTGTATAGGGCCACCACAAACGATTATTTCCATTTCCTGTGCCAATTATTTTCATGATTAATTGATTAGTCTATGAAATGTCCAAGAAAAACAAAAACAAAAAACAGTCCAAGACTCTTCATTTACTGTCATAAATGACACAGAAAAGCAACAAATCCTCACATTTAAGAAGCTGGAACCAGCAAATTACATTTTTTACTTGAAAAATGGCTGAAATGATGAATCAATTATCAAAATAGTTGGCAATAAATGTTCTTTCTTTTGGTGTTTCTGGTCACTAATAATTAATGTTTTCATATGATATGTACACTCTCTGTCAGAATTCAACATAAAGATCCCACTCAGACACACTCTGGAGCTGATTGTCCACTTCTGTATGAACTGATACACAAGATAGTGCATCAAAAAAGATTCAGATAAGATTGTAACATTAAAAACAACTGATAAGTTAAATATTTTATGATAAGAGGAGATGCATGTTATCCTGTTAGCCACTGAGAAATGGAAATGTGGCTGGTGAGACCTTCCCCATCCCCCATCAGTCCCGTGCAGCCTGATTGACTGGATATGGCCCTGTGTCGCTCCCTCTTCCCCTCGTTGTGTCGTTTAGCTCGTCTCCAAGCCTGTCTGTCCAGTTTTGCAACAGCAGCATGATTTCCATCTCTCTGTCTCAACTCTGTGCAGCCACAGACTCCTCCTGGCCTCACTGTCAAGGAACCATTGATTTATCGCTGCCTTTCAGAGGTTTTGGAAATGAAAGTGTGTGTAGTTTGATGAAAGTACATGTTCAGAGCATCTCTGGGATGACTCAGATAAACTGTCACTTTGAGTCTGATCCGAGATATCGTCCATCAAAAACTGCAGCTGATAGTGTACATCGACAGGATACAAATTCTTCTCATTCTGTTTATGACTGTTCATAAATCTTAATGACACCTCCCCCAGTTTGACATGCTAACGCTACTTCTGATTTATCTATTATGGTTAACAGCAGGGTTGGGTAGTAGAGCTGGGTATCAGCACTCAATACTTTTAAGGTATCAGTTGAAATGAGCCAATAACCTCCAGTCAATACCTGCATTCAGTCCTTTTGGTACCCAGATCTAGAAAAAAATGGCTATTTATTTTACTCGCAGCCAATCACTGCAAATGTATAAAGAAGAACGTTTGAGAAAAGGTATCGAATGAAGGACTCCACTGGTATCGGTATCACTTTTGGAATTGGTACTGTAATTTTTTAAATGATACCCAGCCCTATTGGGTAGTAATGGATTACATGATTATGTAATTTTTTAAATATCGCAATTTTAAATTCTGAAACTTTTTATTTAATGATAACCAAAACTCTGTAACTGGCTAAAACGCATTAAGCGCACGTCTGACATAAATGAGTCCTCTCAGATTGCTAGTTTTGTTAGTGAGTGGGAGTGATTTCGCTAATATTTGTTTTACATTGAAAATGGAAGCAGAGCTTAACAATAAGGACTGCCCCTTTCCCTGGGGCAAGTAAAATGCTATGTTGTGTATGTAAATCTAGCAACTCGGTTGTCTGTCTGGACAAGTGATAAAAAAAAGAATAAAACCATTATCATTAAAGTAATGTTAACAATGTTTTCATCCTCTCAAATATGGAGATTTCTGATTTTTCCTATTTATTATCATCTTGAACTGAATATCTTTGGTTTTTGAACAAACAAAACAAGACATTTAAAGATATCACCCTGGATGGACTGGGATGGACATTTTTCACAATTTTCTGACATTTTATAGAAGATGCAGCTCTAGATTAAACATGACAATAACTAGTCTTTATTTTCATTTGATAACCTCTAATAAATAAAAGAATTTGTTCAGGGAGAGGTAAAAACAGACTTGGGACATGTAGATTTATGACAAAAAACATTAACGTTGAACCCTGGAAAGATGCATATTTTGAGTAAATGCTTCCATTACGAGATAGGAGTTCTCCGTGTGGCCTTTGATTAAAAAAACAGCAGCAACAAAAACTTACATAAAAGAAACAGCTTCCCTCATATTGAAGAATACACACAGTACACCTGCAGTTTCTTCCAATACTGTTAATGTCAGGGCAATCTGATTAGACCAACTGTAAATGGTGAATATGCAAAAATAGTCAGATTTTTCTGGCTGTGCCCATTTTCTTAGAATAAGGAGCAATATTTCCAATGTTTAAATTTAAAGTAATACAAAAGTATTCGGACTAGACCACATTTTTTGTGCCATTGGATGCTATTTTTATGTTTATGCTATTTTTATGTAAAGCACATTGAGTTGCCTATCGGTATGAAATGCGCTATATAAATAAAGATGCCTTGCCTTGCCTTGCCTATTTGTGCCAGGTGTGTATAAGCACCCATGTATCTGTAACCAACAATGCTATTTGCTCGTTGCTCTCTGCAATGTGGGTGTAAATAGCCACATTGGCTATTGGCAATACAACAGTTTTTTAGCATGTAACAGGTACCACAGTCATGTAGTTTCATACTACTGTTAAATCTTAGGCTTTAACTTTTGAATTTGTTGCTCTTTATAGCTACTATAAGGGGGTGAGGTCAGGTTGGGTGTGAATAGCTGAATAGCTGCTGTATGACCACTCGTGCCAAGTGAACACTCAGTTTTTTGTAATGCAATGGATTGCGTTTATAATTACAAAATACACCATGGAATTCGAATTCAGCAACTGACTTTATTTCAAAATAATAATCTGACCCAACCCTGGTTAGCAGTATGTCTGTGTGGACGGAGTGAGACACAGACAAGCCCCGAAGGCTCCAAGTAGACAAAGCAAGAAGTAGAAGGTCAAAGCTTAATGGATTAGAGAGCCCACATCGACAGTGGTCGGGGAGGAGGAGGTCTGTTAGCTCTTTCTGCTCCCATTGGTTAGTTCAAGTCTTCCCTCAGCAGCCACTGGTGATGACTGAAGTGGAGACACAAGTGGAAAGGAGGGAGAGTTTTGTCTGAGTGAGGCCTGAGGGAGAGACAGCGCTCTAAATGGGTCCCTGGTCCTGATTTGCTGGCTATTGTGCATTCATACACTCATGTGGCGTTCATTAATAACCCTCCTGAGCAGAGTCCGAAGCAGAGGGATAGACAGAGAGAGAAAGTTCCCTTTTTTCATCTTGATGTAATGATAGATTAGATTCCCACTGAGAAAGGCTTGTTTTTATGTCACTTTTCCTCTCCTCCGTCTCGCTCTCCAGCCTCGGGGCAGCCAGTTAGATTTTCTGAGTGGTTGTCTCCTCTCAGGCTCAGAGGGCTCGTCAAACTGTGCGCTTACTCCCTGTTTCCTCGCGTCACAGGTGACGCACGCAGTCACCTCCCCTCCAGTGCTCGCAGACCCCAAGTACTGGGAGGCAAGATAATAAATCACAGTGCAGTCCTCTGTCCACCTCCCAGCCACGTCCACTGTAGCAGCCTGTCAGCTGGCTGCTGGTAGAGAGCAGCCATGGACACGCAAACAGAAATCAGTGCGGTAGGCTAATCTAAATTTAATCAAGGTGTAATATGTCATATTTACACATTACGCATCAGTTGGGTTTTGTATTCACATTATCACAAACGTTTCCAACAAACTGAACCCATGATTTTATAGGAAATGGCACATTTCATATGGTCACTATTTGCTATAACTTCTGGGAGAACATGGAAGTTATAGCAAATAGCTACAGTGAGGTACGGTGCACACCATAGCAAAACGGTGTGCTCCGTTTCCATATTGAACGCCATGTTTCTGCAAACAGTGTGCAATAGAGTGCAACAGGCTTTGAGGTACATTTTCTCTCGTTTATTGGGTGTGTTCAGAGGTGTTACCCAATCAGCAGTGATGTGTATGCAAACACACCCATATTAAAAAGACAGTGCAGTACACAACAGGATTTTCAAGGCACTACCTTTTCCATTTAAACAAATTCCTTGCTACATTTTGGCCGGTTCTGAGCGTTGCTTTGACGATACATCAGAGAATGAGGAAGGAAGCTGGCAAACATGATTCAACATGAGTGAATTAAAGCGTCCGTGAACGTGATTTCTGCCTGAGTCATGTCAGATAGATTTTCATCAGCAGTGGTGATTGATCAGGAATGAAGCCAACAACTCCCATGAACCCACGCTACTTCAAAACGTCTTCAAAGTCCATCTTTTGGTGTGGTTTTAAATAAGCAACCCCAGATGTTAGAAATCACATACTGTGTGTTTAAATTATATTATCAGTCTTGTTTCATTGGACTTGTTAATGTACTGGAGATTCATTATTAGTGGTTTTATGTTTTTTTAAAATTCCCATCAGAGTTGAAAGGGTTAGTTTAAAAATGTATTCTGATACCGTTAGTAATTACCCATTTAAAAATGTAGATAAAATGTAATTACAACAATGTAACTTGACTACTTTCTGCTTCTTACTTTTGGATTACCCTAATATAAAATATAGTGTACTAATATAGTGTTTTTAGGGCTGCAACCAATGATTATCCAGCTCTTACTTCCTTTGTTGTGCACAGTTTATTGATTGATTGATGGATTTAAATGGTAAAATTTCCACCCAGTGAAGCATGTTTATACTAGAGGCTGTGATACTGTCCACACTGAACATGGTAGTATATCCTTCTTTATTTTTAAACTTGTAATTCTTACATTTGTACTAAATTTATCTGTAATCTGATTACATCTTTTTTTTTTATCTGTAACTGCAATGAATACAGTTACCTGTTTTTTTAATATCGAGGTTACATAATCCTGTTACATGTAATCTGTTACTCCTCAAGCCTGATTTGCACTGATTGCAAATCACATAAACTGAACATTTCCCAGACCATTTTCTTAAATCTTAAGTTTTTAGATTGATTATCTGCATTCTAGTCAGTCATTAGTAATAATTAATTACACTGTTGTGTAGAAATTAACTTGCAGAGACTTGAAACCTGTTTGAGAAAATCCATCAGAGTGAACATGCAGTTGCTATAAATTTTGTCAGTTATATAATCAAGGCCAGGGTAATTAATTTTCAAGTAATTATTTTGTTGGGGTTATAAACTCTCTTATGTCTTAGACTTGAAAGATGGTTTCCCGACAACAATTTGTTAAAGGTTTTAAAAAGAGCTTATTTACTTTAACCTGCCCCCATAACATCTGTGTATGTTCTAGATGCTGTATTTTTGACTCCTTAATGACAAAAAATCCAGTATTGATCGGGCCCTAATTGTTAACATAAAAGTCACTTCTGTATTTGTCTATTCTTTGTTTTGGGGGTTTGAAATTTTGACAGCTTACTTTGAGAATACACATACACATGCTTAATAGAACTTATTGCTTGAATCTTAGATGTTGGAGCTTTCTTGAATGCACCAGACAAAGAGGAGTTTTCAGACGCTGATCATAATGTCATAAAGATGCAGTAATGTACAAGGGACTAAATATGCACTCTAGTGGGTTACAGGCTCTGCAAGTTGATATTGATATTGTAGTAAAATTTATTTTAACCAACAGACTTTTTTCTCAGCAACAATTTTGACACAAAACAGAAGAGTAAACACAGGTGTTACCAATGATACTAATTAAGGTTCCTTTTCAAACAGAGTCAGGGTGCTGCTACTGAGCATGTTGACTCACCGTAAATGCTCTGCTACACTAAATGAAACGGGACCTTATTTAGTATCATTGGTAACACCTGTGTTTACACTGTGATTTCATATTGATATGGCTGGCATAGCTGTAATTAATCAATAAATTAGGTAAGTAACATAAATGTATAACATGTAAGCCCACTAGTTTTATCTGTAAAGAGCCTGGCAGCCTTGTCTACAACTGTACACACTGTTAAAACAACCTGTGCGTCGTCGTCCTGTTCATAGAAATCAGTGTACAGTCTGCATGCTGCAGGGATCTAAGCAGTTCGAACATTTAGCATGTAAAATTAATCGACATCCGTCCTGTAATTAAGCATCAGCATAGCATTAGGGAGTGTTGCTCAGGACAGAGGAAGCCTAAAAGGCCAGACGTCAGATGAATAATTCTTTTCATGTTTTACATGAGGCAAACAGAAATATTAAGGCTCTATTAATAGGACACCTCATGTTTGAAGTACTTCAGTCCTTTGGCTATGTTCTCCATTTGGACTGGAGATATGGACATAACATCTTTCCCTCGGACTCTGGAGAATTTAAAGTGAGGGATAATCATCTAAATAAGGAACATCTGGATGAATAATAGATAGATTCTGCTGCAAAACTGCTTATTAATTTTCTAGCCTGCACACATACGCACACACAAGCACAAACACACACATGTAGATGCACATTGTTGACAGTTTGGGGAGTTTTATAGTCTGAATTGAACTGAGAAAAATAATTTTATATATATATTTATTACTGCCACAGTGCTTCTAAAAACCCACAGCCCCTCTATAAGGCAGCAGGCTTTAAAAAGTGTTTATTTAGAAGGAAATGGAGCTTAAAATATGTTTAGAACCTGCCACATTCAGGGACGGTGCTGGATTGTCAGTTCTTATTGAAGTTTCTTAGTGGACCAGATGTGTTGGATGCTCATTAGAGTCACCGAGGCAGGTAGGACAGGATTTCAGGAGACAGGAGACTGTTCCTCCCTGTCAGCTGGCTGTCTGCCGGCTCACCTGGCTTCCTCTGTGCCGCTCGCTACTGCAGAAAAAAGTGTGAGTGTGAGTTTGTGTTTATCTTGCATTCATGAATGTGTGTGTAAATGTGCACATACAAGTTGGTCAAACAACTGCTTTGGTAATATATTAATATATTATATTAATTTTTACCTTTCTACATAATTTCAGCTTCTAATTTGTGAGGATTGGTGGTTTTTTGGCTCATGTCTCAGTAAACTGAGTGTCTGACAGTTTTTCACTGTGGCAAAGGTGGCAGTATCGACATTCACATTTGTGCTTCCCAGATGAAGGCCCTGCTCACTTTGGTGATCCTCTGACTTTTCCTCTAGTCCCACCAGGAGGTTGACATTTTTGTTTTTTGTTTTTTTTGTTTTTTATGAAGTGTCTCTACAGTTGACCGCTCCTAAGTTCTGCCCCCTTTCACTCTGTGCTCCAATAACAGTGGAGCAACCTTGGTATCCAACAGAACCTCAGTCAGCTTTCTACTTTGATCTAGCGCCACCACCAGGTCCTGTTTGAACATGACAGTGTACCTGGGCACAAAGCCAGGCCCATAAAACGGTGGTTGTCCAAATTTGGTTTGGAAAGACTTGATAAGAGCCCCACCATCAAAAAGCTTTGAGACAAATCTGAACCCTGACTGTGAGCCAGGCCTTATCTCCCGACATCAGTGGCCGAACTCACTAACGCTCATGTGGCTGCATGGGAACAAATCCAGTGTCAACATTCTTGTGGAAAGTCTTTTCAGAAGACGGAGGCTGTTATAGCAGCTTATTAAAGAGATAGTTCAGATTATTTGAAGTGGGGTTGTATTAGGTGCTTATCAACACTCAGAGTATTATTTACAGAAGATGCTGGTCTGCACGCCCACAGTTTGGGAAGCAGAGAGTTGCAACAGCACAGAAGTTAAGCAAGGTACTGCTGTGGACAGGGTCAGCAACAAAAGGTATTTTATTTTATTTAGAATATTTTCACCACTTAACTGGCTGAAATCAGTAGTATTACATTGAAGAACATGGTAGTTGCTGGTCTACTGTTGCCTCAAATCGTTAATTTGTTTACATTATTGGATTTGGTGAATCCAAATTATTCCAGTCACCTAATAACAGAAGAAATTAACAGATTGGGGCAGCAGTTAACCAGCAACTCTTGTGTTCTACGAGGTAAAATGACTGATTTACTCCACGGAGTCTGGTGACTTTGGAAAGAGCAATGTTTGACTTATATAACGGTGGTTTCCCATTGGAAAAGGCTGTCTGATGGCCAAGTTAAGTGGTGAAAATATTCTAAATATAGCATACACTTAAACTGATAGTGATTTTTTAGTGGACTAAAAATTTTTGTAGCGGCTAAAATACATTTTGCTGCTGATCCTGTCCGCAGCAGTTCATTGCTTAGCTTCTGTGCTAGTTAATAAGTAGCTCATACAACCCTACATCAAATAATCCACCCTTTAATGGCTATAATTCTGGAATGATATGTCGAACAATCATCTATAAGTGTAAATTTCACGTCCCCACACTTCTGGCCATCATGAGGCAAAAGTCTGTGACTGTTTCAAGTCTCTAAGAGTCTGTAGAAGCAGTTTGTATCAGGCACTCCCTGTTTTTCACTGCCCCTGGGTTCTGAATATCACTCCATTGCCATTTCCATTTCTTTTCGTGTAATAGTGAATGTCAAAGATCTATGTGGATGCATTGATTTTATGACACAGCGTGGAGAAAAGTAGTCCGGGGATGAGAAGAGAGGAAGGAGGTGCTGCTGAGAGAAAAATGATCAACAGGAGAGGCGAGCGAGCCTGTGAAGATCAAGATTAATTGCCGTTTTTCTCAAGTAACCCACGTTTGACAGCTACACTGGAGTCGTTTAAGGTGTTGTCTGTGAGTAGTGTGTGTAAAATGTGTGTGTGTTTTGGATGTAGCCTGCAAAATGGAGTAGAAGACAAACAAACTGCTTCTGTTACACGGGCGCTGTGTGTCTGATGAGGATTGATTGTGTGTGTGTGTGTTGCTGAGTTGCTGCTGGTTGGTTCTCACATGCAGAGTCGTCTTGGCTGAAAGCAGATGAATGAGGTTTATTGTTTCTTCTTTCACAAGACACACTGACCCACTGATCCACGGATCAGAACAGCTGGAATGAAGTGTCGTAATAAAGGCCATGTGATTTCTGTTACGTCTCAGCTGGTTAACATTTATTTACTGCTCCACCAGGATTAGAAGAATTACAGCTAACTGGCCTGCTTGTTAAAGTGTGCGTGTGAGTGAGATCACATGAATGTCATGACTCAGCTTAGTGGTGCTCACAGTTTTTATGAATTGTGCTGATGAGGTGAATCCAGGTATAATCAATGATGGATGTTAGACACTTAAAGCTGGGGTTGGCGATTCTGGAGAAAGATAGTTGATTGTTGAGTCTCATTCCAAGCTTGTCAAATACCAGCGTTTTGGGTTGGAAGCAGGGTTAGCCTCAGCTGGGAGATGTTTCCAAGCTGCAAGTTTGCTGTGTTCCTCATGCTATGTTTGTTCACTATGTACGTTCACTACATCCAATAAGCAAAGTAAACTCACTCAAGTGTCAAGAAATGAAATATTCTTCAACAGATTTTCCTTATTAAACAGAAAAATACAACTGTACACCTTCTGAATCCAAGTTTCTCCCTTTTACCAAACTAAGATGCCTTGTTAGCTCGTCGTAAAACACACTTTATTCAAATTCAACAGAAACACAAACTAAAACTCACCAAAATCATCTCAGTTAATCTTATTATGGCTCCAACAGTCACCGCATTAGATGTTGAAATATTCTGCTTTTACAGGCTGTTTTCCTCTCACTTGTCCTCCAGCTCAGTGGGGGTACTGTGTTGCTGAATAGTAGTATGTCACTTAACAGTGGCTCTCTCTCTGCAGAGCATTAAATTAGTGAAATAAAATGACAAAAATCACCCCACAACCCATGTAGCGGGGCTATGAGTCCTCTGCAATGGCTGTGGTTTCCTCCTGCATCCCCCTGCCTGCATGTCATCCCCCCACTCTCTCTCCTCATTTCCCGTCCTATCGATTAAAGGCATGAAAGCCCCCAAAAATATAGAAAGAGCCAGAAGAATCTGATGTTTTCACAAATCATCTGTCTGATGCGCTACTGTCAGGATATAGTGACAGCTTCAGCTGACAAAAATTTATTTTTTATAAAAGTTACCTACTGAAACTTCAATGATTATTGTGTCAATCATGAAGTATTATCTCAGTACTGATGTGCTGATATTAACTAAAATACTCAAAATCAGAAGGTATAAAGTCAAAATCATGTTCATCACAGTAAATAAAAGAAATGGCTGTGTAATATTTAGGTAGACCAAATTCTGTGATTTTCAGGTATGTACATTTTGGTGTAAATTTTAACTTGAAATCCATTCACATTTTAAAGCTGTGAATCACAATTTTGTTGCAGTCAGATGGAGGATAAATGAGGATATTAGATAAATGTGCAGGCTTAATTAAAAGCCATTTTCCCATATTGATTTCCCTCCTTAAATCAGCCCCAAGAGGAGCCGCAGAGAAAGAGAGGTAGATGAGTCAGAGGCTTTTAGGGGATTTAGTTTGTGTTACAGTGCCATCTACTTTTAGTCCTAACATGTATGTCCTGGGTTAAATATATGTTTTTATCTTTAGTGGGGGCTCTGCGTCTCGGTGCCACAGCGATAAAGGTCGTGTTGGCAGCAGTGACGTGTGAGAAGAGCCAAACTGTGGAGCCAAATGACACGTATGGATGTTATTAGGTGAAACATTGCTTCACTGGGATGTGGAAATAAGCCAGAATATACTGAGAAAAATAAAATCCACAAAACACACCAGTACTAACAGAAAGAAGCTTTAAGACTTCAGTTTTTCCTAAAACACAGAAGGAAATTCTGCCAGTTTTCTCAGTACAGCTTTCCATATTTGATCATGTTTGATCGGGGCTCCAAAACAGTGGTGCTACATCGTGTTGTTGTTAGAATTTTTTTCATGATAAAAAAAATACTATGATAATGGCAATATTACAATATTATATAAATTGCTATCGTGAAAATGGTGTTATTACAGCTTGCTGACAGGATGATGTCACACTGTTACACATAGAAACAGCAGGTGTGTCTGACAACCAAAGTAACATTTCTACCAGTTTCATGGTGGAGGAGTTAGTTCCAAAAAGGGGAGTGACTTCAGTGTGGAGATGGTTTGGTTACAACAGATCAGATGCAAAATAAACCACAGTAATATGTAGAAAGTGCAAGAAGACTGTAACAGGATAAGTGAGCAATACAACAAACTGATTTCATCATCTTAAGCAGGAACACCTGGTTGAGTAAGAGGAGATCCAGATATCCCACGAGGAGAGCTCAATAGCCTTTGTGAGCCCTAAACCAAAAATATTTTCCTGCATTTTGTCATATCTTCAAGAATGTTATTTTTGCATCAATAACCTGAGATATCATTATATTACTTTAGAGCCATATCACCCACTCCTACTGACAACTTTGCTTGAGATAGAAGCTCGTGAAATCATCTTATTCTCTAGTTTTAAGACAAGAAGATTTTAGGACACCAAAATCGACTAAATCACTGTTCTTGTAAAGCTCTAAGTGTACAACGTAATATTTAAAACATTTTGATTTTGGCAACTTGTAGTGATAGAATCATAAGAGACAGTGAATGCCAGACAGATTCAACACTGAGAAGAATATTGTGATGGGATCATGTCAGCCACGATGCTAAAATGCTATAAGTATTCTACATGTAGGGGCTTTAAGGTGGACATTTTTTTACATACTACAATGTATTTGTCTACAAGTACAAGTTTTTCTTTTCTGGAAACATATTATGATCTGATCACGGCTTATAATTCCCAGAAACAGAGAAATCAAAACCACTTCCTCTTTAAACCACTTCTCTATGAGCCAGATTTAGACATTACATGTGAGAGAAAAAGACATTTAAATTTTTCACTTCCCATTCTTTAGTTTGTTGTGGTCTTGTGGTAAATCACTTCTGAGTTTCCTGACTTTGCAGAAATACACATCACATACAGTAAAATGTTCCTCATAATTAACCAGAAGAATTATTGTAGATCAGTAATTTCTTTTGTTAGTTGAGGGGCATGTCTGCGTGTTTCTGTGTAACCACATCATGTGTGTGTCTCTTGCGTAGTGCGCTTGTGTGTGTGTGTCTATGTCATTGAGTTAATGGAGGGTCTTGGCCTGGGTAATGGAGCCCCTCCCCGCAGGCTGAGCGGATAATTTAATTAATGTCAACCCGCTCTTCATCCTTCCTCCCTCCTTCCCTCGTGACTCATCTGTGTTGTGCATTAGCCTCGCATTTGGACACTTGTCCTCATCTACTCAGCTCATCGACTGTGGTGAGCTTCAGGCTGAACCCTCTAGTGGTCACTCGCATGTTCATTCATTCATTTCATTCAATACTTTCTGTCTTAATGTACAGTTTCCTCTCTGAAATCGCACACTAAACATACAGTATGGTACAGAATATTTGGGAGGTAGCTAAATTTTCTCACACAACCTCCTCTCTGTTCCTCAGACAACACTGCTTCTGTGTGCAGTTTAGTTCTAGCAGAAGAAGCAGTTGATTTATCTTCGCCCAGCTCGTTATTCTTCCTCCCGCAGTAGCAGTGCTTTTAATGTTTATGGAGGGGAAGCCATTTGTGGAGTCATTGTAATGATCCATGACGTAATGGGACCTCCTTGCAATTCATAACGGCGCCAGGGCACTGACTGAGTCGGCTCAGTGCAGCCTGGCAGACGAGGTGTTCTAAGTTTAAGCAAAATGTCAACAAAGTTGCCTGACCACAGAGAAAACCTTTAATTTCCCTCCTTACTCACTTTTTGCTCAATTCCAGGTTAATCCATGCCTACTCATTACGGCCTTTACATGAATAAACATCTGCTCTGATTCTCTGTGTTTTTCAGGTGGAATTGCAGGTGGCATAGAGATCTGCATCACCTTCCCCACAGAGTACGTTAAGACCCAGTTACAGCTGGATGAGAAGGCCAATCCACCCAAATACAGAGGAATAGGTGAGTAAGATGTGTGACTGAGAATTTTTCGATGGAGTTGCCCTTTACCAAACACATAAGTTGAGGAGAAACCAAAATGCCATATTTACTTAAAGAAAATTTACTACTACTACTGTTTGGTAAATATGAAGCTATCAGCAGCCAGTTAGCTTAGCACAAAGACTGGAGACAAAGGGAAATGAAGGGAAGCTAGCCTGGCTTTGTCCAAAGGTACGAACACATTTAGAGCTTTTCCATAGTCATTTTGATGCCTTGTCCACCAAGGACCTTCTCAAACTAGTGTGTTGCAAGACTCAAGTCATGTTTGTGCAGGAGAGCAGAGGTAAAGTAAGAAAGGTAGTTTTAAAGTCTCTGTAGCTTCTAACTGAATCACTGGTTTGAAGTTTAGCTTTTCTCCTGCCTCCTGTGTTTGCACTTTCATGTTTGCTTTCAGCGGGATAGGAGTCATGTTAAATCACTTATTATTACTTATTATTCCCTGATTTTGCTGCTTCATATTACAAGCCTTTAAATTACAAAATAACAGACTTTTATTGTGAAGAGTTTATAGGACATGACACATAAACATGTTTATGTACCGTTTTAGCACTGTTGACCCAAGACAAGCGCACATCAATTAAAATACACAACTTTAAGCTGGTAGCCCTGTTGTAATAGAGATGCAAACTGAGTCAAGCCAAGCCAGCACATGTGTATGGAAAAGAAGCTCTTACATGCAGTTTATTCAGTTTGACTATCAATCTATCTATCTATCTATCTATCTTAGGGATATTCTGTTCTGTTCTTCATCTTGTCTTGTTGCCTCTCTCAGGAGCTCATTATCTAATTACCCATCATCCCCAGGTACATTAGGGATTCTGGCAGGCTGTCACTGTGCTTGTTTATGTGACTTAGAACAGACCAATGCACACATGCACACTCACCGTCCATGCATACCAGCGTACACACACACACACACACGCCCTGGATGCATTAGTGTTGGCTGGAGCTCTGAGGATCGGAGACCGTGCTAATGAGCGCTCCAGACAGCTGTTGCTTTTTCAGCTCAGTTGTGCATTTGGCGAGATCATCCTAACATGAATTACTGGACTGATGTCTCCAGGAAAAGGAAGCAAGTTCAAAGAAAAATGCCATGTTTAGGAGAAATTAGTCTGTGGTTCAGTTTGTTCGGTTTCCCTTATTTATAATGTTGACAAACCAAAACTGAATGACAGATGGTGTGGTGGTGTATACTTTATCATCGTCATTCAATACTTGATGACACAGAACAAATACATTAAAAAAAACACGGTGCACTGTCTTGATTGTGTTATTGAGGAGGATTACCAGTTGCTATTCTGCTGGCTGGGATATTCTCAAAAGGATTAATGCAAAAAAACATATTTCTACAGAGGAAATTTTCCATTGTGGAATTTTCTTTTTGCAATTCATTGAATGCTGAACTGTGTCCTCAGTCATTTTGGACAATCTATAACATGTGAATGCGTTCTCCTCCAGGTGATTGTGTGAAACAGACGGTGCAGAGTCATGGTGTTAAAGGACTGTACAGAGGACTCAGCTCACTGCTGTATGGATCCATACCCAAATCTGCCGTCAGGTGAGTAAATTAACTGAAAACATTGTGAAATATTAGATGTATTAGACTGATACATTTGCTCAAGCACAGGTAAAATTTGTGATGTAAAATTCTACCTATGTAAACGCAAAAAGTAGTCCTCCAATTATTAAAATAGGGACTGACCAAAAAATCGCAAAGTAAAATCACATTATTCCTCTTTACAGCGGTTCAGCTTCTGGTGAATTTTAGGTGATATCAAGTCTTTTGTCTATTCGTTATGTTACATTTAAAATAAATAATTGCAGCAGAGCTGATACACACTTTAAATTGTGTGATCTATTTATTGTGCTGAAATTGTTGTCATCATCATATAAAAACAAAAATAATATACTTTATTGCTTTAAAGATGGAAAGTATGTAACACCCCAGTGTTCAAAAATGGGTACTGCAGTCCAAATTCAAAAAGCTCAGGCAGGTTGTCTGCACGCTGCATGATGAATCCTCCACTATCAGTTGATCATCAGTTTATAATGTTCACTTCACTGTCAATGCAAAGCTAAGCCCGTTATCTTGGAAACAGAGGCCCAGTGCTCCAAAAATACACACTCTGGAGTCGAATCTACCTAATTATGTGACTGTCTGCCTCACTACTTTCCAAACTCATCAACATATTGCCCCATTAAGCCGTAATGAACATCTACTCATTCTAAAAGTTTACTATTACTAATGATTTCTTAATACTTATAAACACTTACATTCGGCAAACATTCAGTATTTTACTGCATGTAATGTGAATAACCTGAAATTGGCAGTATGCTAAATCACAATAACCAAAATACATATTGCATCGGAGTGGAAATGTCAAAGGAGAACATACTGACTGTTGCATTGTTGTTGTTGAAGCCAGTATTTAAACTTTATAATTTAATGAAATATATATATATTACATATTTCTCCCTGAAATGTTTTCTTACTTAACATTTTCTAATATATTTACAGTATGTCTAATGTTTGTATTGTAATAAATATGAAAAGGCAGAGCATATGCTTTCCTTTTTGTATGTGCAGTAGCAGCTGGAATAAAAATGCCCACTTTTAGCTAAGCCATTGTGATTTTCTACCTGGAACCACTAACTCACACTCTCCAATTATTCTAGCCCATTACCCACAATGCAAGGCATAAATGCCACACTCGCTATTCGCTATAATTACGTTATTCTTTCACAGCAATGACATTTATCTCCCGACAAGTGTGCACACACACACACATGGACACACACGTGTTGCACAAAACCAGTCAGACGTTGGTATTGTGACTGTTCTTTCTTTATTCTACATTTCATTCTTTGATTCCTTCTCTCTCTCTCTCTCTCTCTCTCTCTCTCTCTCTCTCTCTCTCTCTCTCTCTCTCTCTTTTTTTTTTTTTTTTTCTCTTTGTGTGGTGTGTGTGTGTGTGTGTGTGTTGGTGTGTGTATATGTGTGTTTTGCTGGAGGGTAGAGCCTGTCTGTACGATGGAGAGACAGGCCCAGCCAGGCGGAGCAAAGATGCCACTCAAACTCAGGCAGGGTCTCAATAGGGGTACAGAAAGGGAGACTTGTGTTTGTGTTCTGTCAATGGGTGTGTGTATGTTTATGTACAGTGTGTGAGTGTGTGTGTGTGTTTGTGTTTGTGTGTGCACACATGAGTGTGTCAGTCAGCCCTCAGCACCCTTTCCAGAGGGAGTCTGAATGGTTTTGTTCTTGCTCTAAGGAGCATTTCTCTGAAGAAATATGACATGTAGGATTACAGAGGGTTATGTCCTCTTTCTGCACTTGTCATCAGATTGTTTTGTATCAAAAATGCATATAAATGGCTGCATTGAATATAAAATGCATATACAGTAAGTGGCTACATTGTATATGTATAAAATGCATATTGGTTGCTACATTTTATATAAAATGCATATAATGGCTGTTTTATAACAAAATGCATAGAATTGTATAAGATCCATATAAGTGCTTTTTACATAAAATGCATAGAAGTGATTATGTTTTATATAAAATGCATTTGAGTGGCTACATTGTATATAAAGTGCATTTAATCAGCCACATTGCATATAAAATACATATGTGTCTATGTTTTATATAAAATGCATATACAGTAAATGGTTATATTATAGATAAAAATATAACCTGATGTGTGCAAGTTCTGTACATTTTAATTCAATGATTTAGTCCGATGGGTCCCATTTTTAGCTATAGACAGCTAAAATATGTTATTTTTTCTGGTTTCCTATCTTGTTAATCATCAATTCTCAGCTGTTTTGCTTACTCTGATTTAGACAAAACATGAAAAGGTGAATAAAAATGAAACAGAGAGATTGAAAGTCATTGAGAAGAAAACAGTTAGGTTTGATTTATGGAGGATAACTTGGCACTTCTCCATTGACCACTGCTTCCACTGAGTCGTCTGTTCGATCTGTTCTTTTTTTATTTCCTCTGTCTTCTGTCCCCTCCCCCGTTCCTATCGCTCCTTCGCCTCCCCCATCCCATTAACTGATTGCCTGTGCACCATCATGCACCACCCTCTGCTGGAGGGTTGTCAGGGAGGTATGAGAGGGACAGACAAGAGAGCCTTTGACCTTTTCCTCCCCTCAACTTTTCATCCATATTTACACCCCTCTCGTTCCTCTCTTCCCTCTCTCCTTTACCCCCTCTTCTCACCGGCACCACTGACCTTGTAGAGAGAGCCACTAATGAAGATTGGGCAGCACTCTGCTGTCCAGAATGACTCATCTGCGACTGCGGATGTCAGCCAATACATGACGTGTCACATTCTAAGTGTGAAGTTTAGTCCACTTGTTAGATGGGTAGGGGAGAATTTGGAGAGTAAATTGGCACAGGAGCAGGCCTGGCAGAGGCACATTTCTCTCCAGCAGCTTTTAATGAATAGCATTTGTTTCACAAGGTTAGTTATTAAGTGCACTGCCATCTCCGTGCAGTCTAAGCAAGCTGTAGGGAAGTGCACTTTTTCATTTTTTACTCCCTCCACAGCGAAAAAGCTGTTTGTAGTCAGCAAGTGGTGTGCATAAAGCGAGAGACGAATGGATTTATTTTTATGTGTTGTTTGTTCCTGCTTGACAGAAGGAGTCAGTTAATATGTGGAGCCTGTCTTTCAAAATAAAGCGAATCTGTGCGAGACAGTGGAACAGATGTGGAAGGTTAATGAGCAGAGGAAAATATTTCTATGCACTCTTAGAAACAAGGGCTCCAAAATGGTTCTTCTTGAAGGGCTGAGGTTCTACCCATAACCATTTTCTTATGATGAACCTTTTTTGTCAAGAGTTCTTTCTAAGACTGAGGGTTCCATGAAGAACCCTTTTCCCCCCAAGCAAGAGTTATTCAAGGATTGTTGAAGACATGAATCTTAAAAGATCCTCACCTTCACATATTCAAATGTTTATCCATGTTTCAAATTGTACTTTCAGTGTAGATATATCTTGAATCTCCTTAATCAAGTAATTTTAGAGGCATCTAGGTGAAGCTCTTGGATTATAAAACTGTTCTTGGTAGAACTTGTTGGTACCCTTAGAAGGTAAAAGGTTCTGCATAGAATCTCTCATAGAGGGTTCTGCGTTGAACCTTTCACAGATGGCCCTATGTATGACCCTTTATGTTGGGTTTGGGGTAGAACCACTTGAAAGGGCTCCAGGAGGAACCTTTGTAAGCGGTTTCTCCCAGGAACCGAAAGGGTTCTCCAAGGAGGACAAGCCAAAGAGCCCTTTAAGTTTGTAGTTAACACCTTTATTTCTAAGAGTGTAGAAAGGCAGACTGAAATTAAAACTAAAAATCTCATGAGCCGTGTATAAGAGAGTAATTCAGTTGGAGGCATGACGACGACGGCAGGTAAACGGTTCAAGCAGACTGAGAAAAGGCAGAGTGGAAAACAAAGCATTCATCAAGACCAAGTGTCTGTCCTCCCCCACCTCTTTGCTAAATGTACCGGGCAGCGTCCTGCCTTCACCACAATTCAATTCCATCTATAAATAACCTTTCTTGTAAAGGACTCGCTGGCACAACATTTTCTGATTGCGGAGATACATAAAGTATACACACACACACACACACACTCTCTCTGGGCTGGCTTCCATGGCAGCTGTTGCTGGTCACTCGTTGGTTACTGAGACACTGCAGTTTATTGGTGCATTTTTAATGAGGACGCAGGCAGGACAATAAAGTAAAAAGCCCCAAGCATATTCTGCACTTTCAGCAGTTTGTCTCCTCTAAACATCTGAGTTGGAAGGAAGTTTCTTGCCTTGAGGTGCATCCGTGCTGGTTGTGCTTTTATTTGTACTCAGTGAATCATGGAGTGGAAACGTTCTCGTCCACTGCGACTGGGTTTCTGCTGATGAGAGGCAGCATAATTATCTTCCTAATACCAGGAATCTCATTATCTTAGACTACATTGTCTATTCTATTGTCATTCTATTTGTTTGCTTTAGCCTTTTACTTTAGCATTTTTAATAAACCCAAACATTGACTGGAAGATGATCCTGGGTGATTAAAGCTGCATTAATCAGATTGTAGAATGGTTTCATATTTTGGCCTGAAATGAGTGAAATAGAGCTCCAACAAACAAGAGCAAAGGTACAACCACAAAGCAAACTTATGACTTCCAGTTGATATTCTCTTACTAAGTTGCATTCAATAGTTTACAGAATTAAAAATAGTAGGCAGTTAAATCTATAATTACCTTTAAGGCTATTTTTCAACCTGGATGCCATATTGTTCTGTTTGTAATTATGTTTTATAATACAATCATTTTACCTCAGATTAGTTTTTAACTCTTTTTAAACACCAAAAGTCACACAATAACACAAACAAACCAAGACACTAAAGTCATAGAATAACACACACAAACCAACTGATCAAGGCAGCAGTAGTCTAAAGATGTAAAGTGACTGTTTTGGTCAATGAAGTCTGGTTGCTTTGAACAGAGTGATATGGCGGCTGTTTCTGGGTAAACAAATAGGAATTTATTCTTTAGAAAAAGGTCTACATCTGCAGGGATCCTTTCCATAGTGCTTTCAGACACTTGAAAAACACTTCTAGTGGACTTACTTTGATGGTACACATTTGCTGGGAAGGATTATAGTTTTGCTTCTGCCAGCTGCAGAGCTCTCATTTAATATTGTCCTCATTCGTCACTTAGACACCAAAAAACATGTGAAAATAGGATCCAGGTTGAAAAACAGTTACCCTTTAATATGTATCATATACCTGTTTTGCAGAGTTGTACTGCGTAAAGCTCATCCACTTTTATTGATGCAAGATCAACAGTAATGTCTTTTAATAATATGTTAACTTGTCTCATATTTCCCTGCTGGATCGGTTCTGTTGTTCAGGTTTGGGATGTTTGAGTTCCTCAGCAACCATGCAAAGGATGAGTCTGGTCGACTGGACAGCACCAGAGGCCTGCTGTGTGGGCTGGGAGCTGGGGTGATGGAGGCCATTGTGGTGGTCTGTCCCATGGAAACTGTCAAGGTAGGTTACCAACTCTGTTCTGTGGTCAGATTTTTGATTTGAAACATATGATTAGGTTGATTTTTAGTGTCATGCATGAAGCATCTGCCTCATGTTCTTTGTGAATTTGTCATTTTTTACATAATAAGCACATGTATGATGCGATGAAGTTAGATCTGCAAAATCATCTGCTGCATTTGTTATTTTCTTCTCAGCTGTTTTCAGTACAATGGTTTGGTATTGTGTCTGCACACTCACTGAGCTCAGTTTCATTTGAAAGAGCCAGACTGAACATTATTGCTGTTTTCACCAACTTGTGGGTCTTCCTCCTCTGTAGTAGCGAAGCAACATTTTCTCATTGGATGTTTCTTTTCCTAAGGTTAAATTTATTCATGACCAGACTTCAGCCAACCCAAAATACAGGGGCTTCTTCCACGGAGTCAGAGAGATCGTCAGGGAGCAAGGTAAAGACCTGCTTTTGAGCATGTAATTCACCTGACATCTAGTGGTCAGACAGGGAAATGCAGTTGAAAACATTGTGTTAAATAAAAACTGGCATCCAGACATGATGTTGTTCACTGAAAAAGTACCCACTTATCTTGTCTTACCAGGAGTAAGAGGGACATACCAAGGTCTCACTGCCACGGTCCTTAAACAAGGCTCCAACCAGGCTATTCGGTTCTTTGTGATGACCTCTCTCAAGAACTGGTACAAAGGTCAGTGTACATAAGGATGGATGTGTTTCACCAGCTCAACATCCTGTTCAGCTCTTCAGGACTAAAGTTGCATTAAAGCATTCATTGTTACTGACTCCACTGTCATGTCATTTCACTAGGCGATAACCCCAATAAAACTATCAATCCTTTGATAACTGGAGCCTTTGGAGCCATAGCTGGAGCAGCCAGTGTGTTTGGAAACACCCCACTGGATGTCATCAAGACAAGGATGCAGGTACATGATATGATGGCAGTTATAAAACACAGGTTATTGTGTTACTTCCTAGTGTTTAAATTCAAACTTGGAATTTTGTCGCCACCTATTGATATTGATTAGAAATAACAATGTCTTTTGTTTTCTTTCTAAAGGGTCTGGAAGCACATAAATATAAAAGCACACTGGACTGTGCCGTAAAGATCCTGAAATATGAGGGCTTAGCAGCGTGAGTACACCTCCACTTTGTTTTTGGTTCACAGAATTAATTTCACAGCAGGCCTCAGTGGCTTTGTCGGCTCAGAAATTATGTTGTACTTGGGAAACATCTATAGGCTGTGGTTCAACCCCACTGTTGAATGTATAGTATAATACATTAAAGCTACATGAACTAAATCTACAAAGACTTTACTTTCAGAAAATTAATGAAGATTTTGTACAAGAGTATTAAGGCGAGGCATAAGATAAAATTTTTAAAAATTTTGCATTTTGAGAAAGTTTAACTTTTTTTCAAAATGCCAAGAGAAAAGTAAAATCTTCCTCCACTGATTTATTTTTTTATGCCTGGCACTAATATTGAGAGTTCAATCATATTCTCAACATTTGACTTTATTCTCAACATTTTGATATTAATCTCAACAATTGATTTTATTTTCAATATTTTGACCTTATTCTCAACCTTTCAGCTTAAATTTAAAGTTTATTCTCAACATTTTGACCTTAGTCTCAACATTTCATCTTTATTCTTGATTTCATCTTTATTCTCAACATTTCATCTTCTTTTTGATGACATTTTGCCTTTATTCTCAACGTTTCAACTTTATTCTTGACAGTTTGACTTTTTTTTCCATATGCCTGTCCCTAATATTATTCCATGAGATTTGGCCCAATTTTTTCCTTCAGTTTTTATCTTTATAATACTTTGTGTGTTTTTGAAATTTTGTGTAGAATTTCATGGCTGTTTGTTACCGTAGTGTACCTGGGAGTAGAGATGCATCAGCCAATCAGCCAGTCAACACAAACACAAACATATTTTTATATTCATCTCTCTCTCTCTCTCTCTCTCTCTCTCTCTCTCTCTCTCTCTCTGCTTGTATCCATCTGCAGTTTCTATAAAGGGACAGTTCCTCGGCTGGGCCGTGTGTGTCTGGATGTGGCCATCGTTTTCATCATCTATGAGGAGGTGGTGAAGGTCCTGAATTCGGTCTGGAAGACAGACTGAGCTGCTGGACGTACAGAGAGGGCGGCAACTTCCTGCTCCCCAGGCATCAGACACAGATCTGAGTTTTGCAGACCTAAAACCAGCCACTGAGGGGGGTGAGACAGAGTGCTGAACTTAGATCAGTGTTACATGCTAACCAGGAAGTTAAAGAGCTCATAGACGGGGGCTGCAGAGAAGAAAAAAAAGCCTGAGAAAAGGCTCGGTGTCGCACACATCTGGACAGCTGGAGTGCACGCAGAGTTTTGCTGCTCAGCACCAAGACACCTGACAAGACCAAGGGTCAGTTTCACAAAGTGGGTTTACAAAGTTAGCCAAATAATTGTGAAAAAGTGTTTCATCCCAGAGATACATCATCAGTTTCTAAATGGGAAACAAAACCTGAATATTAAGGTCCATAACTGCCTAAACAACATTTTTGCTGCACTTTCTATGTAAACCCACTTTGTAAAACACCCTCCTGCACTGAAGAAGATCATTTTCAGTCATTCACAGCTGTTTTACTGATGTTTACTGTGAGTGTGCAGTTGTCACCCCGGGTTTACTTCAGTTAGTGTTGCTCTCTGTCTCTTCCTTTGCCTAATATAAATCCAGAGGAGCCAGACTGCAGCTGGTTGCAGTTTACAGTCACATAAACTGCAGGAACTTCTGTAACAAGGCCTTTAATAGAATGATTTTACATTTTTAATATGCTGATTATTTTTATACAGTGCAGATTCTAATTTAGTTCATGACCAGCATTATATGTTTTCTTTAAAGTAAGATATATTTTATTCCTGTGCCAAATGCCAAACCTGTTATACTATGAAAGTGTTCAGAGTAAGAACATGCAAAAGTAGATGAATGATCTTAACAAGAGAAGAGCAAATATTATATCGTAACTTTATAAATGTATTTATTGAAAGTTGAATGTTGAATATCTTGGTGGTTGAGAGGCTTTTTGCTGTTAACTTGTGCAACTCGTGTCAAGTTTTCTGTAATCTGGTCTTGGTGTAAAGGTGTTTTTGATATGTGAGGAGATTATTTAATTGCTGTATTTCACTGTGAGTCTAAATGACCCAACAACACTGAGTCATACAGACATATGAAGTAACCTCAGACCTCTTTTTTCCCTTCAATGGAAGCACTGCTGTTCATCAGGTCTTATCCAAACACCAGATTCCTACCGCTGGTTGGTCATTTGTCTCCTGTTTACATTAAAAGCAGTTTCCGATCTCTTTTACCCTAATCACTGGTTCTCAACCAGGGGGTCTTCCACTGGGTCACAAGATAAATCTGAGAGGTTGCTAGATATTTAACCCTTCATAAGTCCCGCCCTTTTTTTGCTCTTTGTTCAAATAACTGGAGGACCTTTGGTCAACTTTCTCCTTTCCTTTTTCCTGTACTTAGATATGCTATGTGCTAGACTCATCTATGTTGAAAAGAAACATCTTAAGTTAGCTAATGTTAGCAAAGAGCTAGATGGTTAGATAGCCGGTCTGCATCAGTCGTTAGCTAGCTAGTTACATCTAATAGCTAATGTTAGAAAAATGCTTGCTAGCTAGCTAGATAATCTACAATAAATTGTTAGCTAGCTAGTTAACATTAGCTAACATAAGATGCGATTATGTAATGGAGTGTTTGTTTTGTGTTGTCCATTGCTGTGTCTCATGTTGTATGTGGGTTAGGCAGTGGTCACATATATGAATGTAGGGGAATGTCCATCACCTGCTGAGGCAAATGACACACATACACGTCTTAGTTACTGGTCGAGGCTGTTATTTCGCCAGTCAGAGTTCACCAAAGTTGAACTCCACATGCAGAAAGGCTGTGAATTTGCACGTGTGACCATGGCCTAAAGGCTTATTTATGCTCCCTTTACGTACAAAAATAGATACGTATGTTTTAAACAACATAACCATCACTGCCCACATACTTGAATGATCAAAATCTGGTTTTCTTTTCAGCACAGACAACCCTAGCACAGCACTTACTCAGGCTAGTTAGTCTACCAAGCTTGCTCAACTGGTATTGGAGCACATAGCAAAAAGGGGCAGGGCTTAGGAGGGGTCACTTAATTGTAAAGAATATTTAACCTGTGTTGGGGGTGGGGGTTGCAAGTGAACACTGCTTAACTTAAGGTAAAGGGATCATTCACAAAAAAAAAATTGGGAATCACAATCTGTTCAAATCCATTTCCAGTGGTGTTCTGATTCAGTGCCATGTTTCATTCAGGGTTTGTTTTTACTTCTCACTCATGTGCCTTTTATTGTTGTGTCTGTTCGCCATTGAGAACTATCCTTATCTATTATTGTTAATCATCTTAACAGAAATGTGAGATTTCTGTGGTCCAGTGATATTGTTTTTATTATATCAAACGATGACAAGAACTGCTTGTCCTCCTTCTGTCACTTGTGACGTGAAAACAGTCATGATCTACATGTATTACTGTAATACTTGTGTTACAATATAGATGAGTTATATTTCCAAATTTATGAAATAATGTTCAGCTTTTTTATTTTTCTGTTTAGCCAAACAAAATGTTCTATCCTGCCAAATAGCCAAGAGAAAATGTTATTGTTATAAGGAATTAATGTATTCCATGGCTGTATGTGTGTGTAGGCCATGTGGTTCTTTATGATGAAGCTGTGCAATAAACACCGTGCCCTCCTTTTGTCTATTCTTATTATAAAGTCCTTTGTTGTAGGAGGGTCTCAAAACTCATTAAATCAAGCATCTGAAAACTTGAAAGCATGCAGACTGGTTGTTTTTAAAAAAAATCCTCCCTCTCTCGTTGGTCTGTTGTTCTGCTCTTTTGGTTACAGCAGATCACGTTGGGACAAACCATGGGGGGCAGGTAGGGGAGGAATCAAACAGGGAACTCATTGTTCCAGTTTTGGCTGATGCTCATGTAGAGTGATTAAACTATCCATCTCTCTCTCTCTCTCTCTCTCTCTCTCTCTCTCTCTTAGTCTCTCTCTCTTTCTTCCCCCTCTCTCTCTCTCACATACACATACACACACACACTTTAAATCCCTGGTGCCCCAGTGTTTGTCGTGAGAAGGAATGCACAACTCTCTGCAGAAGATCGGAGTGAGGACAGCATGCGGTGGACGTTTTGGCCCAACAAGGAAGTGAGGAAAGTGCACTGAAATATTAGTTGTGTTTCAGTGGTGGAAGAAGTACTCAAAAGCATTCAGTTTTGTCATAAAATAAGTTTAAGAATCAAAAGTACCAAGTAAACATACTCATTATTCACAACGGGCCATTTCAGAATCATGAATGCATTATTTTGCTGGATTATAATTATCAATGTGTTATTATACATATCACTCTCCTCTCCCTTGCCTGTCACATATTTTAGATTTTTGCCTGTAGTGCTATTAATCCATCTAGATAGTTTTGGACATACCAGCCACAGAAATGCCTGCTTACTCTCCAATATAATGGATTTAGACGGCACTCAAATTGTGGTGCTGTAAGAACTATAGAAAGAAAGTAGTTCCTGCATGAAACTGCTCACAATGTTGTCTGTGGATTATCTTGAGTAACCGGGTCATGATTTCTGGAAAAAGATACTGTTGAGTTGTTTAAACATACATTTATTTATTTATTTATTGCAATTTAACCACCACAAGCCATCTAGTCTCATCATATTGGAGAGCACAGACATCTCTATATCTCCCAAATTTAGCAACAATCGAGATGGATAAATAAAACTATACAGACCAGAGGAAACATATGCAATTTTGATTTTTGGGTGAACCGTCTCTTTAATGTTGCACCTGGTAAAGGTAGGACTAATTTCCAGTTCTCATTTGTTGTTTTTATTTTCCCCTATGTTATTGTCTATTTTAATTAACTATTTATGCTTCTTGACATGTAGTATTTCCTTTTACTTTTATATTTTCTCATACTATGTTTGTTGGTATGCATGAATATACTAAGGGAAAGTCCTTACATATGAAAACCTACTTGGCCACAAACCTGATTCTGATTCTTGATTTATTCCTGGGTAGTAAATCTGCCATAATACATCATAATTTATTTGTTTATTATACTCTATGTCATGAAATGATCTGAATGTGAAAAGTAACTAATGCCTCGAATTATCTGAAAAACATACGGTTCCCAGTCCACCACTGGTGTGTGTGTGAAGGTGTAGGACAGTCAGTCTATAGGTCTATATGAGGAAAAATATATAATACCCCTCAAAAACATGTATGTTAGGTCAGTTGTCCTGTCAGTAACCCTGAGCAAGGTACTGGCTTTTAACTGGCGTTGGTCCCCAGGCCCTGCACAGTGGCTGCCCATTGCTCCTAATGCTAGGATGGGTTAAATGCAGAGAATGAATTTGGCTGTATAATTATACTTTGCATAATTATATATGTAATTGACCTTTAACTGAAGCTACCAGCGGACCCCCAGGCAGTCTGTGAGGAAGCTCTGTCACATGTTACATCACTATGTCATTAACACCTCGCAAAAATGATAATAATAAATACTACTACTACTACTACTACTACTACTACTACTACTACTACTAGTAGTACTTTTGCATAGGGCCCCCAAAAGCTGGAAATGTCCCAGGCGTCTATAACAAGTTAATAGTACCAGTGTGACAGCAGATAACCTGGAATGGCAACATGAACTGTGAACTCAGAGACACAAGTGCAACACATGCCGGAAAGCTCATCTTAAACAGTAGGTGGAGCTGTTGCCAGAATCTCTCCACGCATGTACTGCTCCGGTACACACATAAAAACACACACTCAGTGATGAGAGAGGCCTCCTCACTCTCCTCTAGCTTCATGTCTGTACAATAGGGCTTTATGAGGAGGGTCAAAGAACCTACCAACTTCCCTTCATCCTAACATCATCACTCCCTCCTCCTCCTGGAGAGGCTTGGTCCAAAATTGCCTCAAAGTCTCTCATCATCTTCACTGACATGAACCACTGAGCTCAGGCCTCGAGATCATCTTTGAACTCAAGAGATGAAAAGTTGAGTTTTCCTGTTTTTTGAGAGGAGTTCAGTTGTGGCTTTAAAGCTCCACTGCCTTTATTTTGCCCAACATGTAGGCTACAAATACTCAGAGGTGGAAATTAACATCACATTTTTAGATACAGTTTGCTATGTAATGGCTGCTTAAGGTGGATAGTTGTAATACTTTGTTAAAATGATGAGAATTTCTGTATTGTCTAATCTCTTATTGTGTTGTAGATGTCCAGTTGAATTTAAATGAAGCAGACAAACTTCGGTACTGTGTGTCGAAGCTTGAGAGATTTACCATGAACGACCACTGAGTTACTGATGTTCAAACAAAAGTGTAACTACCATCCCCAGTCTCCCCTATTTGAGGATAGAATACTTCTCAGAGATGAATGCATCAAGCACAACATGGAAATGTAGTATTAATATTTACTTATAAGTTGTGCAATACAATGTGAGGATGTCCATTTACTTTTTATCTCGTATTTTCCCATTGATCTGTGAGGGTGGTACTTTAAATGAAGTGGGGGATTTGCATCCTTTACAACTGGCAGTAATGGCGATTGTCTTTCTCGTCCTGATGCGCTTTTACAGTATCTCTCCCCCCATTGCTTAGTTTCTCCCCGAGAGCCTCCATTCACTCAGAGCCAGTGGAGGGTGAGTAATGTTATTGTTCTGCAGTCTGTCTCTCTCAAAAAGGGTGGATGCTCTTAGTTCTGCGGGACGTGTGTGGAGAATTTTGTTGCTGTAGCTCAAAAAGGGACCTCGTCGCTTTCATCAGTATCTGTCGGCTGAATCTTACCTTCATGTGACAAACTTTTTAAAAAACTGTTTTTGATATAAAGAGGCTGCGCCGCTGTCCGTGGTGCTGAATTTGATTTTCTGATTGGAAACTAAACCGATTTAAAGACGAGGTCAGACGCTTCTCACATATTTTACTTGTGTGCAGTTAATGTGCTGGATTTCTTAAAATGTTTTGCTTTTAGCGTTTGTGCAGCGATGTACATCACTATAAAACCCTCCATTAGGACTTATTTTGTTTGGGTTGTCAGTCTTTCCCAAAAATTAAAGTCTTCTTGATTTGCATCTCACTTGCGTGCCAGCAGCAGAGGTGGCTCAGCACCCTTTGAGAGAATAACAACACATTCTGTAATAGCACCCATTTGTTTAGTTACAAATTGCGCAACCAGGCGAGCAGCAGAGAGAGGAGTGGGAGGGAGACATAAAGAGGGGAGAGAGGCTGGTACTGTAGTCTTTTCTAATAACCAACAGTAGATGTGAGGGGCGGTGTCCGACAGAGGGGTAGAGGAGGAGAGCTGGTGCGCACTCAGGCTCCACTTTTACGCATCACTTGTTCGTGTAGGTGTCAATGCCGAAGCTACCTCGGATCTGGATTTTATGTAGAAAACACCAGCAGCTTCTTTACAGCATAATTCATCTTTATTAAGCTCCATCCAAAGCGAGGCGTACACCATCAGGAGTGTGTGGAGCAAGTGGAGTCAGAAAAGTTTCCGTCATGGGAGCGCACGGATGGAGCTCAGCGCGTCTTGGGTTCGTCATTTGTGGATATTTGGCGTTTTTCTGCGGGGAGCTTGTTCGACAGGCCGAGGCGGGCTGCAGGGAAAGGGAGAGCCCCAACTGTTGCACCGGCCGGAACAACGAGTGTTTTGAGTACACGAAGAGAAAAACGGTGTGCTACTGTGATACCTACTGTCAGAAAACCGGAGACTGCTGCGAGGACTACCAGCGAGTGTGCCAAATATCTGGTGAGTTTTTTTCTATCCAGTTCAATCAAACATCAAATAATTTGAAGAAACTGATGATGCTGTCAAGGCTCGAAAGCTCAGACTTTGAAGAAAATGCTGCCACCTTACAATAAGACTATAAATAATTTATAAATGGTTTATACTTAGGTTAATAATTTAGGTTGTAAACACTTTCACGTTTTCACACTTTGATGTGGGCTCACTATTTGGCGAGATCCAGTTAGGGGAGACTGGGGCATATTGTTACGCTCTTTGCTATCGTCCCAATGTTCTGGGTTTCTGTACATCACAGTCACTCATTAGAGTTTTTAACTTGTTATAAAACCGTCTCAATTTAGTACTGATATATAACCCACATAAGCAATGATATCAACAAAGAGACGATCGGCTATTTCTATACTATAGTTATTGTTGATGCCTGCCACTGGGTCAGATTCTCCTTGAGATAAGATGAAATGAGCCTGTGTTTACATTTTCCCTGGCAAAGTTACAGTGAGTAGTACATTAGCCAGTTACAAGAAAACAGGAGGAGAGTTTTATTGACATAATTTTATTTTTAATGTTATATTTTGTGGTAGTTATGGTGGAAATGCAAATGCTTTTGTCCACAGGGGCCTTAAATCAACAAAATAAATAAATAAATAAATAAATTCCTTGTAGTAGCTATAGTATAGAGTTATAAAAGATTACTTACAGACTGAGCATTTATGGCAAGTTGTCCCATCATAGACCAAATTGTCATAGTCTTGCATAGTCCTATTTAAAAAAGTCCAATTTATCTTTTTTTTTCTAATTAAAGGCTTATTATACCCTGCTGTGTATTTTGACCATTTTGTGGCCAAATCTCTTTTAACAATTCATTTACTACAAAGGCGCTAATATTGTGTGAAGTATTATATCAACACACACAATGTTGTTTTCATGGTGCACAGCAACCATCAGTTTTTGCAGACAGCAAAGCTGGCTTCTTCAGGGCTGCAGCTGCATTGTGCATATTGGGGGTAAATGATCATATGACACAGTCACAAGTGAGGCACTGAGACAACTTGCCACATAGTGACATGAGTGTTATTGTTAGCTATAACACAAAGTAGACTTAGCACAGGATTTTAATTTAGGTATCAACATACACATTTTTCTCTTCTATTCTTTGCAAAAATAATATAAATCAACATAAATACTTATCCAAGATTTATTTCATATATAGTGCAGTGTAGTTCTTTTAATTTTATAGATGAAAGATATAAATTTTCTCTCAACTCACATTACATTTTGAATAAGAGCAAAATGATTTAAGATTATTGAGTTATACATGCAACTGTTAGATTATTTTTAGATAGCGCTCTCTGGTGGTGGAGATATAACTAGTGTGACAACTTACCCATGACACAAGATGCCCCACTCTCCCCTACTGGTTACTAGTAATTAATCTTGCTAATGAGTTGCTACCATTTATAACAGGCAAAGGGACCCTTACAATAAAGTGTAAAATGGTGACTGCTGAAAAAGTCATGGTAAATAATATTGCCAAAGCCTTAGTGTAAACATCTGGTAATCTAGTATGTTTGATGCCAAATTAAACTTTCTGAATATAAATGTTTGCTGTGTGTGCTGTGGTTAAGTGCTAGTAACTTATTAAGAAATATGTGATGAAGCTGACAGGTATAAATGCTGCTGATGCAGAAGACAACGAAAGCTAAATAAACAATCAGATCCGAGGCTTAACGGTGCAGATAAATGTGGGCTCACTATTTGGCAAGCAACAGGTCACTGTTGCCCTGTTTCACATCTGTTGTAACAGCTTATTAATGATTCATGATTTTTTTTAATAACCTAATTAATAACCTAATCATAAATCATTTATGTGAGTTGTCTTACTGTGAAGTGGTAGCAAGACATTTAACAGCTATACTGTACAGATTTTACATGGATTCCAACTGTGTGCTGTTCAGTGATGCCTGTTGTTCATTGTTGTCCAGTCTGAGCCAGAGATGGCTGGCAGTGAGGTGACATGGAGACAGTGAGACATACTACACATAGCCGTCTCTAGTGCACCCATTAAGGCTGTTTGTTTTCAGTGACTAGCCAGAGGAGGTGACCATTAGTAAGGGGACTTGGACATCTACAGTATCTCCTGTCTTGTTTGTCTGTGTTTGTGGGGTTGACCCTTGACCTGGCCATAGTTGGAAAGTGGAGTGAGTGATCACAAGAAAAACACAAATCAGCATGGTAGTTTTTTTTTCTCTTCCGCAACAAAAGAATAAACTGCACTTTGAATGAATCATGAGATTGAGGTTAATTTTGTGTGGGTAACCTCTTCCCTCATCATCCTGCCTGCTGCTGCTGCTGCTATATATGGACAAATGAGGGGACGGACACCATGGGAACAGACAGCCAAAGATGGTCAGAGTCACTGACAGTAGAGTTCTGTGTGTCTGAGATGTGACGGAGGGAGCTCTTACAGTATGTTGAAACATCTCAAGTTCACAGGGAGTGATTATCAGTGTACAGATACACTCAGAGTATGACCCTGGCCTTAAGTGCTCACTAACAAGCACCTGCAGGGTTAGTCATAAGAGTCAAAGAACACTTAAAACACTGCAGTGATCCCTCTATTTAAACACATTTAGTGTATACACACAGTGAACCTGTGTTAGAGTGTCTGGGTATCTGTGCTGTGATGTAAACAGGCTGTCTCATCTACACGAGTTAATCATCTGCGATGGAATACACTTTATTAGACCTCCCTGTTTAACTTAACTTGAATTTGTTAGTCTTTAAACTTGCTTAAGACAAGCAGTCTATCTCGGGAAGCATCATGTCTGTTTTTGTTGTGGTTAGAGTGGTGTTATTGTATTGAAGCGTGTTGTTGCCATCCTGGAAAAAGAAAAAACAGACCAGTATCATGTCATCATCATTGTTTTAACAAGATATTTTCACTTTACTATGACGTACAAACTTATCATGTTATAACAAGAAACTATTATCTTGTTATAACATTAAACTTTTCACATCATAACAAGATAAATAGTTTATTGTTATAATGTGGCAAGTTTGTATGTCATAATACTGTTAAAATATCTTTTTATAACATGAAAATACCTTATGCATCTTGTCCTAACAATACATTTTCTCACATTTTAATGTGACACTGACCTGTTTTTCTTTTTATGGGTCTGTTAGTGATGTGTTACTAGAGCAATTACTGTAACGTGTTCACACATTACAGACTTTTCTAGTCAATCTACAATTTTAACTTATGTTAAATGATGTTAAATGCTGCAAACTCTGTGTAGAAATGATGAAATACTGTGATGATCCAACAGTGTCACATTAAGTAAGAACTGTCAAACCGTCTTCATCAGGGTAACGTCAGATCGATTTTGTGTGTAAAAATAATTTTCTTAAAGTGAGATTTTTCAGTATAAATTAATACACTTTGCATTGTTACTAATTAACTGTGGCTCAGCTTCTAGCTTAATTTAATTGGATTAAAATCACCAGTGATTTGCACCAAGATGTGTGATCAAGTACTATAAATGTCTTTCACATTTAGCATTTTCCTGATTCCACCTCAGCAATTGCTCACTATCCTCTCCTTACAACACATCCTCGGGCTATCTAAGTGAGGATAGGCCTGCTCTAGTCCCTAAATCAAACACAGTGTCATTTGAACTAAAACATTCAACACATAGGAAAGAAATACCACAGACTCAATTCTCAATTTGTGTTTTTTATCCACCAATCAGTCAAAGAGACACGTAGAGACAGCATTTATCATGCAGCAGCCAGCTGAGAGCCGTCCAGGCATCACTTGATCCATCGCATGTGCCTGCCAAGCTGAAAGTTAACAGAATAAGCAGAGGAAAGCACCTCAGGTCAGTGTTGAGTCATCACTGCACTGTTCACCAGCAGCTGGTCCCTCAGAGGTCGGAGAACGGCTGCCATGTGCATCGGTTCATCACGTGTCAGATGAGGATTTTTAGCATCGCTGTAATGTGTCCCTAATTACCCTCTAATAAAGTCTAAAAAGCATCTAATAAAGGGCCTAATACTGTTTAATAAAGAACATATTATTTCTAGTTTTTGTCTAATTTTATACAAAGACAGGCTTGTTATTGTTAGTGTACCATTAGGTATATGGTGTCTGATTAGGGCATAACTGTTTGTTAACTGACTGACTAAATAAGAACCAATTATTTCAAGTCTTTGTATAATGTAATACAAAGGACAGCTTGTTATATCTTAATATTGTACTGTAAAATACAGCGCGACTGTGATCTTGGCCATGACCTGTAGATGCTGTATGGATCAGTGAATGCTGAGTGATGCTGAGAAAAGCGCCTTGACTTCCTCCCTCTGCACCCTGAGCATCTGTACAGTATAAACACAACATGCAGCTTGTGGCTTGGCTTGGTTCCATCACAGCGCCCTGATGTTTTCTCACCCACATTACACCCAGACTTTATCTGATCCTCATCATGCAGCCCTGTAACGCATCAAGGAGTCTGTCTGTGTACTGTCTGTCACAGTCTGTAATTTAGATGTGTCAGCTGCAGCCGAGCAAAGAGGTTTGAGTGGGTGACATCAGAGGAAAGACAGAAAGAAACTGCAGACTGTTTGCACCTCAGTTAGAGAGCTCTCGAGTGTGATGTGATTCTCTCCAGATAATTCTTTGAAATTAAGGATTTGGCAGGAATTTGTGTTGGTTGTAAACAGTGTGGAGGATGTTCGCGTGCACTTAATACTTATATTACTCTAAGAGCTGTGAGATATGAATTTAAAATATTTGGAGGCTGTGGTAGAATGTTTTAGGGGAAATTAATAGTACAGTAAATCACAGTAAAACAAAAAAAAATACAGTAAAACAACTTTTGATTAATTCATTGCGGTCTGGTCAAAGTCTCTCTGCACCAGACCCTCATAATGTGCCAATCACAGAGATGTTCTTGGTGGCTACATCAGGTTTTCAAACCAGAACATGATGGCACTTTTGGAAACAACAACTTTTAAGCAGAACAATCCATCAAAACCAGTTTCCGGATGAATTTGAGGCCAGGAATGAGTTATGCAGTTGTACAGTCATGCTTAGTTTTAGATCCACAAGTGTGTTCTAGTTCTTGATGTTAGGGAGGTGATATACAGCAAGCTGACACCATTCGTCATCTAAACCACTCTGCATAACTTGGTGATGAGTCTGACTTGTAGCTGCAGGGCTTGATTCTCAGTGGACGTTTCCACACTAAAATCTCACAGTGTTACATTAACGCACATCCTGTTTGGACTACATCTTTTTTGGTTTAATTATCTTGCACATTTCAAATATTCTTCTACGGCATACTATTAAGTTTTGCACATTGCCACCCCTGCTGCTACAGTAAAAATGGTGCAGTCAAAACACTTCCAGTCAGATGTGCAGGACACACACTGGCCCATAAAAAGTATGAAGAAGCAGGTGAAGCAAAGAAAAGCAGAGAAAACTTTAGCTAGCTTAACCTTTAAATAACCTTGGCACATTCACTTAACTAGATTATAAAAACACTGCTGCCCTGCCCTTAAAAGGCTGTTATATTGCAACCTGCTCGTGCTGGAGTGGGTGTGAATGAGGGGCTTAATTTGGAAAAGTTTGCCCTCTTGTCCATAATTCCTAATGACAGTCCTGCTGTATTGCAGAGGAGGAGAAGGTAGCTTAAATAAAGTTAGGTACACCAGTGACCATCACAAATGAATGATACGGTGTTAACAATCCATGTTGTCTGCTGTAGTGGGAGTAGCTTTGGTACATCACATAATTTCCATGTCAGCCCCACAGTAAGCCTCTAATTGCTCATTCCTCCTCATAGACTGTAGAGACGAAACCGTCCCACAGGAGGATGGACGGGGCAGCTCCTCTCCTCTCCTGCTGTCTTGTCTGGTAGTTCTCACTTCAGCAGGAAGACACATTGCAGCCTCTGCCTCAGATACACCAGAGTTTTGCTCATCATTCATCTGTCTCTCCTGCAGGCACTTCTGTTTCTCTTCATTTCCTTTAGGGTGCGGTACGCTGTCATGCCATGATGTTTGCTTCTTTCCACCTACGTTCACTCCCTCTTCTTCTTCCCACGCGTTCTTTCTTTAACTTCTTTGAGTAGTGAATGTTTCTACCCAACTTGGCTGAAATGGACCAGCTGCTGTAATTTTGGGGAGAGACAGCTGGCTGTCCAGTTTCTCCTGGTGCTCACGTACTGCACGCACTGAGATAGAAGCTCCTGGTTCCCAATTCAGTGTCTATCATCTTGCCTCTTAATGACCAGAGCTGTTTGCACCCTTCAAGTTCAACTTGAAGGATGTGAACAGTTTTCATAGGAACTATGTCTTCAATAGAAAGTAGATACAAGGAAAACTCTGCTGTAGAATTATGTCTCAAAACCTCAACAAATCAAACCAAAACCTAGCTGCATGGCAAAAGGACACTAGTGATTAATGAGAAAAAAGATGAAAGAAAACTTTTAAGAACAATTGGTTTTTAGATAAATACATTTTCAGCTATGCAATTGGCATGGCTCTATGGACGACAGTGGTGTATTTTCTATTCTAATTAGTACATTTTAGCATGCTTACATGCTAAACTAAAAGGTGAAAATGGTAAATAAACCTCATAAGCACCAGTATGTCAGCATGGCGAGCATGTTAGCATTCCAGCATGAAGAACTGCTGTGTTTATGTACGGCCTCACATGTAACATTTCCACATTATGTCTGAAAACTGTACACATATATTCAAAATGTTTCCAACAATGTTCAGACAGAAAGTCACAATTTATTTAAGGTAATGGTGTGTTTCCTTCTAGCCGTTGTTTGGTAGTTGCTATAACTTCCTGCAAAACACTGGAAATGTTGGCTACGTCAGAGAGTGAAGAAGATAGTCAGTGAACATGACAGAGCGTAACATGAATAAAACTTAAATGTTACCGCGTCTGTGAACATGATTTCTGTCTGAGTCATGTGAGATGGAGTTTCATCAGCTATAGTCGGTGTTTAAAACTGAAGATTACAACTCCCATGATCCCACACTACTTCATGACGTCATCAAACTACATCCTTTGCTTTTGTCTTAATGTGTGAGAGACTTGGTGCAGCAGAACTTGTGTGTTTTAGGCATTTGTCTAACTTGCGATGTTGACGAGGTATTCTCTGCCTAAAAGGTGGAAGATTATGGTTCTGTGCACATTTTTCCCAATAAGTTGTTGCAACAAGTTGTTCATTCAATAAAATTCAAACCTAGAATAGTTGTATATATATTTTTCTTTGTACTTCAAATTGTTTTTTTTATCTTGAACCTGAGGCAGTATGTCCAAGCTTCCACACCAGAGTTCCCACTTTTGTTGTTGCTTTCATTCTTCAGATGTTGCCACAACTTTGTGAATGACTCTGAAGTTTACTTTGTGTTTGAATGTCTGCGAAGATGAACAAGTGAACCATCCACTCTCAAAAGCACATTTTCTGTTTCATTTCTTTTTGGTTTTTGCTTCCTTTTTTTATATTCTTGTTACTACTTTGTTTTATTGTTGTTAGGAAGTGGAGTTGAATTTTAGAACTAATATTTCCTATCTTGTTGTGTATCATTTCTTGGTATAATGAAATGTTGAGAGCCCATGCAGAGCAAACACCTCCTCGGTCGTGCAGATTTAACAGAAAATCTGTCTCAGCTGTGTTTGCAATGAATCCTTTTAATTAGTTGGGTTGTTTGGCTCCTCTTTTTAAGGTGTCTACAGGAAACATTTATGTGCCAGCCTGTTATTAGGGCTCAGACCCATGTCCTTCACCTCTGTTAACAGGCTTTTAGTTCTCTCTGGTGTTGCTGAACATTTTAAGGCTTGTCTGATGGGACCACAGCCCAGCTCTCTATGGGAGGGAAGTTGGCTGGCGCAGGTTTTGGGGTGCAGTGGTCCTTCAGAGCAGCTGGACATCTGGGTCCCATCAGAGAGGAGATGGGGGTGGATGAAGGGGGTGGGAGAGTGAAAAAGAGGACAGATGGGGGAGACAGAACAAGACAGAGTGGGGGACAAAGTGATAAAGAGAGAAAAAGATAAAGCAAATTGGGCGGGCAGGTCTGATAACTCTTTTGTTTATAAAAAACCCTAAAATAGAAGCAGAATTCAGGGAGAGTGAAAGAAAAAGCGAACAAATGCAATCTGAAGAGCTGGATAGTACGCTATTATCTCACTGTAACAAGTGTGACTGGAGATTGGCTGACAAGTCAGGAGATAAAAGTGCTGATGTTGGATACACATTTAGCGGTTAGTGGAGTTTGTCTGAAGCTCTGCCAACAAAGATAACCAGCAGCCACAGACACTCTGTTCAAAAAAACTCATATTATTCGCATCTATGGCTGTATTTGTAATGTTTCAGACACAGTGTAATACATCTTCTCTACAGATATCATGCTTCATAGCCCCTGAAAACTTGGCTTCAGATCTTAAGTATTTATGTGAGTGTGGTTTTGTCTGATTTAAACTCACAATGTACAAGTTCTGCTGCCAAGCAAGTGTCAATCAAAACAATAACAAAAGACTTCGTTTGATGACATTGTGAAGCAGTGTGGGATCATGGGAGTTGTTGTCTTTGCTGTTAAACAACCACCATTGCAATGAAAATTCATTTGACATGACATGAGGCAGATTATCATGTTCACGGACAAGGTAATGTCTTAAAATTTTATTTATGTTGTGTTTAGTCACCTATGTCATGTTTTCCTGGAAGTTATAGCAGGCAAGAAATGCACCTTTACCTTGAATGAATTGCAGATTTTTCTGGGTTTAAAATTGCTGAAAACATTTGGGATATTGTAAGAACAGCAAAGGGACAGCGGCAGGAGTTGACCTGGTGGCAGCTGTATAGCACTGATAGCCTCAGTACATGGGGGACATCTCTACCTTCATGTCATTTTGGACAATAAATTGTAAAATAAAATTTAAAAAATGTTAAAATGTGTAATATTATTTGTCACAAGTGTTTGATAATAGGGGCTCCCCTATAACTCTGTTGGTAGAGTGTGCACCCCAAGTGGGCGGTGGTTTGACTCCCACCTGTGGCTCTTTGCTGCTTGTCATGCCCCCTCTCTCTCTGCCCTCTTTCCTCACTTCAGCTGTCTCTGTTAAGTAAAGACAAAAAAGCCCCAAAAATAATCCTACAAACAACAGTGAATGTTGATGATATAATATTAGGGATTGTTGCAAAAAAAAAATGCATGTTATATTCTGAATGTTCTGTATGTAATATTCTGTATTTGTAAAGAATGTGGAAAGAAAATTGGCCGATTTATCAAAATCCGATTTTTTTTTACCACCTAATATCGGTATCAGCATTAGTCCCAAAAAGCTGGTATCTGTATTTTCAGTGTTTCAAAGGTCACAATAACATTAACCTTGTGTTACAAAAGGAAGTCCACTTCCTCTGTTTAATGATAGAAGGATTCTTTCTTCTTTCATAAACTCTTAGTAAAAATATGAGCTGATCGAAAACACAAAAGCTGAACATGCTGACAACGAGTGCCATTTGTTTCCTGTATCAGGGTCAGAGGTCAGAGGTGGTGGCGTGCTTTCCAACTGGGGACTTTCTCGTCAACAATAGGGACAGAGGACAACGGTGGCTGTAAGCTCTGTGGGTCAGGCTGTGTCAGACTGTCAGAGGGGGTTATCATGTGGGTGGTGGGACTGTCGCACTGGTGGTACCAGAAACAGAGCGGGGGACCACCTCAGTTTGGTAATTGCCTTCTGACCTCTGGAGGGTTGGGGGCCAACAGGCTGAGACTTTCAGACAGAGCCTCAGTCCCATCCTGTTAGTGTGTGTGTGTGTGTCGGTGTCGATCAGAGGGGTAATAGCCCTGTTTCCCCCTCGGGTGCGGGAACTCACTGACCCTATTGGTTTCATTACACACCCACTGCAGTAAAGACCTCAACTGCCCTGCTTGCTGGCATTTTTCCCACTATGACTTGGTTGCACCAACAAAGAATAATTTAATCTTAGATTATTTGTGCTCTGTTGCTCAATTACAAAATTAATCTCCAATCTAGTTTAGCAAATCCAAATTTAGTGATGTAAACCAAAATTAGATTAAGTTTAATCAGTGTCAAGCTCGCTTATTCAAATTAAAATAAATAAAAGATACATTTGAATGCCGTCTGGACTGAGTAAGTATACAAGAGGGACATTATATTAAGGCTTTGTATGCCTTAACAAAACATTTACTTTTTAAAAAAAAGTTGCATTGTTTGCTAGGTAACTAAAAAGTTAGCTAACATTGTTTGGTAACTCGCTAACAGAACAGAATTTGGCCAAATTATTAACTCAGTCTGTCCCTTACTCTCATCAAGGAACTTGACTATTTTTCTTAATCCCTTTTGAAAAAGGCCGCTATTTTACAAATTAAACCTCTAGTTTAACCTCTAAGTTTAAAGTTAATACTGGATCAAATTCTCAATTGAAGTTACAAGTGTTGGTGCAAGAGAATTGAATTTACTCTCTTTTTAGAGTAAAAACTACACTAAAGTTTAAAGAGAGCTTTAAAATGAATATTTCTTCATTTTAAGCTAGTTACAAGTTTGTTGTGACTTAATTTAATGTTAAACTGTGCTTTAATTGAGATTAAAAACCAATCTTTGTTGGTGCAACCTAGCCTACGAGAAAGAAAAACAGCACAATAAAATCTGCCCCTGTGAACGTCAGAGGATGTAGAAGAGGGAAGGAAAGGCGAGGAGACAGCAGTGAGGATAAGAAGAGGTGGAGGAGGCAGGAGTTGGGAAGCCGATATGGTTGCAGTGTCTGATTCTCTCACACCCCTTTGGTATTCTTTCAAGAAAGTTCATGTCACTCTACAAGTCTACACAGGGTAATGTGTGTATGTCTGTGTGTTTTAGGGTGATGACTGAAGGTGGAACAAGCCCAAGTGGGTGGGTTTAATCTGACAGAAATTGTTGTCGATGTGTGTGTGTGGTGATCTGGGAAAGGCGAGTGTCAGGTGGGCAGCACTAATGTGCAGGAATGCAGAGATTCCACAGTGGCTTTGTGGATCGGCTGTGTCACTGAGACAGCCAGCCCCCCTCCAAAACCCCAACAGGACCATGGGAATGAACCGAACAGGCGGCACCTTGAAAGCTCTCCCTCGCTCTTTCTCCTGTTCACACACACACACACACACACACACACACACACACACTTATTCACTTGCAGCATTGTACTGCGTGGCGAGCATGTAGTATAAGGACAGAGTTAGGTAGATTAGATGGCGAGGGAGGATTAGATTCAGTTATGGTCCCTATAATTTCACCAAGAACATCTAAGAGCTTCACGCTGTGTGCACCTGCTCTCATTGTATTAAACTTCTTTTGTCTACAAAGAAGCTCCGCACCAGTATCAGGCTTTCTTCTGGTCTATATGTTTGTATATATTAATTTGTGCGTCAGCGTTTAAGTGCCCCTCTCTGTATTTTTTGTTTGTGTGTTTATGGAGTGGGCACTTCCTCCTCAAAACAAGGCTGTTAAATGTCTGCCGCTATTAAATCTCTATGTTGGACAAGGCTTGATTACTGCTGGAGACTCTTGGCTTTGATCAGAGCAGCCATCTAACTAATACAGCTTCCTCTTAGCCTGATGTAATTGGCTAAATCAGCCTACTGAAGGGGAGGCCTGATTGCTGCTACTGCTGTGTTTACGTGCTGTGCTGCTTTTGTGTGTATGTTAAAGGGAAACCAGACTGAACAGGATGCAAAATTAAGCCCTTTATTTAAATGGCCCCCACATTTGACTTGGGTCGCAGACTTCCTGAGTCTGGGGTTTGGCTGATCTGACATTAGTAGATGGTAATGACCCAGTCACTCATTTGTTGCCCACCTACCTGAATACATGGTCAGTGCAACATTATGCAACTCTGTATCAGGGTGTGTGTAATAGCTTTCAGTTCCAGCCATGCAACTGGGCATGACAGCAAAGATTAGGGGAAAGTTTACTACTAGCTCTGGGGAAAAGATCAATTCACTTGCCAGAATTAGGGCATTTGTTGTGGTAGCACCACAATTACAACCACAGTCTAAAGGCCTGTGAAGATTAGGCAAATTAGTCTGCTGCTGGATGAAAAAGTGACTGTACTGTATTTACAAATGATAATAATTATTAATGAATATATAAT
>JAJHUR010048464.1:15767-37004 GCA_027495735.1 Lutjanus campechanus | reverse complement strand
GTTAACCAGCTGCTTGTAGTCATTCAAAGAGATTGGATTAGGATAATGTCTATTTTTCATTTATTTATTATATATTTCATGTATGTACAGAATCACATATGTGAGGCTGGTGTGCAGTACAGCTTAAAAAGCTGCAGCATTTGTTTAGAATAAAATAAATGAGGTCTTGGTCATATGGATCAGATAGTACAATAATCCGAGCCATGTTTTATGCTACACACCATCTGTTATGGGGCATTGGTCAATCCCATGAATGTTGTTCCACTCTCACTGACTCTCAGCTGACAGGAAGAAGAAGAAAAAAAACTTTATCTGTATTTTAAACATTTTGACAGCTGGGCACCAGCAGAATGTGAGGCTTCTGGGTCACCTTTAAAAGATTTGATGCTGGTGATGTTGCAGATTTTCTCAAGTTAAATGCAGGACAGAGAGAGATTAGAGTGAGCAGACACACCAAGGTGTTCTCAGGACAGTTCAAAGACTTTCTTAGTTTATCCTCCAGGCATGTTGTGCTGTTTTCAGAAATATCTCAGGAGTATATCACAGACGAGTATCACAGAAGTAAAGAAAAATGACATCAATTTATAATGAAGTTACACGTAAAAATGAAGAGTAAAAACAGGACACTGATGATTATTATGTTTTATTGCATAAGGATGCTGAAGTGATGGACCATCAAAAATGGACAGTTTCTTGATAAACTGTTAAAGAGAACAAATATGTTAAAAAATGATATTATTGTAATTTCATGTCATTTATTTTAGAATCATTTAACCTGATCATCAGATTGAGATGTAGTGATTTTGACCAGGCTAATAATTTTTTAGTCCATTACAAGTCATAAACCGTTCTGGATCAAGTTACCGTCCTTTGTGCAACTTGAAATGTTGAACTAAATTGGATGTTGTGTCTCTGTCTATAATTTTCAACCAGCACGATGTGCATGCTGCAATTTGTTTTTTGTTGACCTCTGCTTAGTCTTTGCACACAAACAATATTATATTTGGTATTGTTTTTTCCAACTGGAGCTCAGTAACGTAACGTTGGTTCTTCATGGTTCACTCCTGCGACTTTAATGGATGCTGTCAGAATGGTTCAAACAAAGCGGATCTGGGGAATTAAGTGTCTACTTAAAGAGAATGAATGGAGTTAATATTAACTGATTCAAGAAATTAAACGATTTGTGACACACTTGTTAACAGACTTTTCTATCATTAGACTTGGAAGTAGGTATTACGGAATTTCAAGTTAAGTCCAAGTGAAGTGACGAGTTGTTGGTATTAAACTCAAAGTCAAGTTTTAAGCCTTTTTTTGATTTTGTCAAGGCAAGTCTAAAGTAATGAAATTTGTGACTCGAGTCCAAGTCATGTGACTGAGGTCTGCACTTGTGGTCCTAAATGACTGTGAAAATACACACAACTCATGTTTACAGTCGTATACACGCACACTCATTTTAGATTCCTGCTCAAACTTCAGAAACACCGTCATATTTGTTAATGTTTCAGACATAAAATAAGTCCTGGCCAATATAATCATACTGAGGCTCAGTCAGATTTGAATCTCCTCTCTGTCCGTGGTGACCTGCCATGTTTTGTGTGGCTGTTCGTAGAATTTAAAATCTGTCATCGTGGCTAAATCATGGTTATAATCTGGCTTTTAAACACTTAGCCTGTTAGCAAAAAGTACACAAATCCAGACGGCATTTGACATAAAGTCCAACTGATTTTAGATCAAAAAATGTAATCAAGTGCCACGATCATGTGCAACTGAAATCAACCATAAAAACCTAAAGGTGTGAAACGTGTGAAACAGCACAATTCAAATGAGCCATTAAATGTGTGAACTTTGGGTTACAGAGGCTGCACGGTGGTGACCTGACATTTAATCAGTCTAACACATGAATCTCTAAGTAGACGCAGAATATAAAGCAGGATGTTAAATTCAACACGCTGCAGTAATGAAGTTATCACCTCTGACCTTCAGTTGTCATACCTGCTCACATCACGCTCAAGTCGCACAACGCTGACATGGCAACATGCCACCGCATAACCAATCATCATTCACCTCTAACTTAGAGTTTTCATCCTCCGCCATACTCCGAGGGCACTAAGACTGTTTTCAAAGGTTTCAAGGTGCATCCTGCTACAAAGAAACATGAGATTAATCTACTCATGATTCTGCTGTTATGAAACAGTTTAAGAGCATTAAGATCACACACACACACACACACACACACACACACACACACACAAAAGCCTGACTCCAAGAAAAAGTAATAGTTGTGATTTAAGGACAATAATTCTGCATCATGTATATCAGAAGACCTTTAATTTAAGCTTTGTTGGGTTGAAAATCAGAGTGAAACAAAGAGGCATGTACCACTCTATACTGTTGTGAAAAACAACAAATAATTAAAATAATAAAAACCAGAAGATAATACAGAGATACAGTGTGTAGTTGTATAACAGAGCTCGCTCAATAACAGAAAATTTACAACATTAAAAAACATTTCAGCAGCTGTTAATGTTAGGGTGAAATTTGGGAAACGTCCCTCCTCCCACCACTTACTTATGCACTTAGCATGTACTTGCACTTTAGACTTTTCTTACTTTACTTTTGTATACTTTTCATACTTTGTAATTGTAATAAAGCACAAGAGCAAACATGTGGGCAATGGATTAAACATTGTTTTTGTCTCCTCTAATGTAAGCTGAAAACATGAGCATGCTAACTAGCTTACTTAACTCCAGCAAAACTTGCATTAGGTGCCACTGCATTAAAACTCATGGTTGATTCCCAGCAATTAAAGTGGGATTTGTTGTGTCAGAGGTTAGAGGACCTAACAGTATGTGGGCACAGATGTGGGCTGGTGCATAAATCTGAAATCTGTAATATATTTACTGTGATAAATCATAAAATGACCATGATATGTCATCAAAGATCAAGGAAACATGTTAAGTTGAAATACTTGCTACTCAGACATCTACCCTTCAGCTGCAGTGACCTCCTTTGAAATGCCTTTTCTGAGCCGGAATAACTGGTTTTGTTTGCTGGTTTCATGTTAGTTAGAGTTTATATTGATGCTGAATGTTCAGCAAATGAATGTCTGTTTATGAATCGTAAGAAATCATTAATAATCTTTTAGAAGTAGATGGTTATAACAGTTAAATTGACCAATTTGTTAATGGAGTCTGGCAGGCAGTGAGACAGGCAGTCACTTAACTCAAAGTCTGTATATTCAGAGCAGTGGGCTTTTGTTTTCAGGATAACACGCTTAACTTTACATTGACAGACAACTGACAGTTATAAACAGCTGATCACCTTACAGTGGAGCACTCATCATTGCCTGTTATGGTCAGTTTACAACATTGCACTCGTCCTGAGCTCCTGCAGAATTCCTCCAGCCTGCCTCCCCCTGAGTTTGGGGAGGAGGATACAGGAGGAAACAACTCGCTTCAACAATAAATCATATATTAAATAGATTTTCAACCTATTTAATATACCGTATATGGCTCCAACTCAATATTTGGACAGCTGTACTCATTTTTGCATGCACAATTGCTACATATTGCTCCTTTAAGTGTTAGCATTAGCTTACATTAGCTAGCAACACCTATGAAATCTGCTAGCAAGAGTAGAAAATAAGAAGTAATAAGAAGCTGCTTTTATTTACTTTTCTGTGGAAGACTTGATGTTTAAAGAAGTACTGCCGATGTTGAAGTTAAACCTGCGACTGTTATCACTGTAGCTTGACAGACGGAGCAGCAGTAACTAAGGAGGGTGGAGCTTAGTGAAGGGTCAGTCATTATGTGTTTCATTGAGATGTCGCTGCTCTGCTATGTGTCCCTTTTAACTGCCCCACAGGGGATGCACAAAGTTATTAAACTGATTGTAGTTAAACTTTCTTGGAAGCAGTAGTTCATAATAGAAAAAGCAACATATATAACTCCTTTAAAAAAAGGACTGGAAAACCACTTCAAGGGGTCACATGAAATGACACAGTTTGAAAAATCAAATGTTCTGACGTTAAACCGGTCACAAGGGGTGATGAATTAAACTTACTGCACAAAAACACTCACCTCTGGATCACCCCTGATTGGATCACAAGCAGATCCGAACACCTGGCATTAAAACGTCCCTTAAAATCCCCTTTGTCCTAAAAATCATGTGGCGTTACTGCAGTAGTGATAAAAAGTGAAGTATTTACAACAAATATTAGCTTATCGCTGGAGGGTCTTTTCTTCTCTCCCTAAGTAAACTGTTTGTCACTCAAGTCTATAAATTGCTGTGAATTTAATCACAAATCAATCATCCACTTCAGTGACACAGTCAAACATCTAACCAGTATACTTAATTTAAATATTTATGTCAGAATTGAACATGATAATCTGAACATATTCTTATTTGTTTAATGCCTAAATAGATGCACCACTTGCTTGTCCATGTAATCCTACCTGACTTGTGAAGAGTGTTTACCCTCATGTGTTTCCGTCACAAAGCTGTCATCTCTCTCATTAAAGACTTCGAGGGGTTAACAAACTAACTCCTGAGCAGAAGTAGTATGGTACTGCATACAGGGAACAACAGTGTGGTGATGAGGGTGGGTCTGTGCTTGTATGATTGCCCCTTCAGTGTCTCCTGGTTGGTCTGGTCGGAGGTGGGGGGGCTCTGGGGTGCAGGCACAGTGCTGGGTGGGAGGGTGGTGCGGCTGGCGCACATGTCGTAGAGGTTTCCAGAAAACTGCGTCTTCCTGGACTCTTGTCTTAGAGACTCCCAGACAGCCGCTGCTTCTCCGGGACAGCCGTCCAGAGCTGAGTTGGCACAAACGTGGAACGCATTCCAGGACCTTCAAGGAACCAAAACATCAGCGTGAAGTTTAGAAATGTACTGGCTGCAATGCACCATTCACCAAGACAATAAGTAAACAGCGATGAGATTATATATATAAGTAGGAGCAGAGGCGTTGAAGAGTAATTTACACGCCTAAAAATCTTGCTTTTGTTGACCTCCAATGGTGTAACCCCTGTTGATGTGATGATGCACAGGTGTACCCTGTGACATCACAGTTGGGTGTGGTTACAGGTGCAACAAAGCACATTACTGACCACGTCCAACAGAAACAGACTTGAGTGACGTCAGTTAAACAGTGCTTTCGACCCTGATTTTACTTCACTCTTTAAAGAAGATATTTTAAAATCAAGAAAATTCTTTTTTGTATATACTGCATCTGGTTTTACAAAGTACGTACTGTTGCATGTAGCATGCACACAACTGGGACATGCTACTTAAGAACTCTGAGCTTCTGATTCATACACCGTAGTGCAAAATTTGAAGTACAAAAGAAAAAGTATTCAGTTTGGAACATTGTTCATCTCTTGTCTGCGCTCTCTTTCAGTGGCTCAGTCAACATAACATATCTTCTGATGTAATAAATCTTTTTTCTGGCATACTAACTAGTAGGATAGTGGTATGGACGCACCCTAAGAGTCTACAGTCAGGCCAACAGCTCTCTGAGGTACTTTGAGCTAAATGCTTAAGTCACAATGCTAACACGCTCACAGTAACAACGCGAACATGCAGATGTTTTTCTTACTGTTTGTCATCTTAGCTTAGTGTGCTAGCAGGATAAGATTGATTCGTTAGCACAAAACAGAAAGTACAGCTGAGACTGATGGGAATGTTCTTGGCTTTGCAGGTATTTAGCTATAAAATATTGAGTGCAGTCCATCCAATAGTTCTTAAAACATTTTCCTAAAAGCCAAAAATACCAACCTCATGGCAGCACTGGGGGAAAAGTCAGAGGATCACCAAAATGAGTAGGAACTGTCCTCTGGGAACCATTCAGTGTCTGTACACAGTTTCCTTGAAATCCATTCATCAGTTTAAATATTTTGGTCTGGACAAAAGTAGCAGACCGACTGACATAACCATCCCAAGAGTCACCAGCGGGGTTAATACTACTATTCACTCAAGCAGCTTTAAGGATTATAACTTTAAAGTTCCCCTCCAGCCAAAAATATGTTTTTTCTTCTTGTTTCTATAGTTGATTGTTCTGATTATTCATCTGCTGAAAGTAGAAAGTTCCTCCATGCTCAGTGAAAAACATATTCAGGTCTAGAAGCATGATTTGTGGCATCACAGATAGTTTGGAAGCCAATCCTGGTCCAATAGTCAACTACTGTAGTGATCAACTTGTATTTATCTATGCTGGATTTTCAATGAAGGAGACGTAGTTAAACAAGATTATTGAACTTTTTTGTGAAAAGAACACATCAGATACCAATTATTATTCAAAGTAGAGCAATTTACATACATATTAAAACATGTCTGCAGGGGGTCTTTAACAATTTTAGACGAGTTATTTAAAGACAGACCAGGTTTAACTGAATGGTTACCATGGTGATGGGCAAACACACACTCACACACACACCTGCAGATTGCATCAATGTCCTGTGTGTTCTGGTCTTTTTGGGTTTCCACCAAACTGTCTCCAAGTGTGAGTAAACACTGAGCAAAACTTTTGTAGATGGACCCACATGAAACAGGAATTGCAGCTCCTAAACACACTGGGACCAAGCCTAGCGGAGAGAAGACAACAAAGAGAGAAGTTTATTTGAACACCATATTGATATAATTGTGTCAAATGGGGAACATTGGGGTTGAGAGAGAGAAATAAATTCATGAGATTCTTCAGTTTGGGGATTTCATCTTGTGGAGTGAAACACAATGTTTATATGTTTAGAGACGTGATCCATCCGGTGCTTAGACGGATCAAACAGATACAGAAATATGTTGTATTCCATTCATCTGGAGGGATTAAACATCCTCAAAGCCAAATTCGGGGCAGGACAAAACCACGTATGAGCTGGCTGAGAGCATTGATCAGCTCATACATAACACATCCCTCTGAGACTGGCTTGAGTTTTCACAGAAAAGGTGTAACACAAGGTTTGACTGGAATATACCACACTATATATATAATATTTATACTTATTTAATATTTGTTCGTTACTTATGTATGCACTTGTCAATTTTACACACAAATCTGTGTTTTCATATTCATATAATGTTACATTTTGTTTATCTCCTTCCATTTTATTATTTTATATTTTTTCTTTCAGTTCTTGTTCTTAGTGCTAATACTGCTGAGCTAATACTGAATAGACTGCAATATTTACTAACAATTAATTTCTTAATTTCTTTATTTTGAATAAAGTACTCATACAATATATACATTCAGCATCCTCTAAATTATCATTGATAAAAGCCATCCATCAAAGCCACAGTTCACATACAAAAATCTATTTATCTATAGCAGTAATCGCCCCTCTATTTTGTATAACGCTAACAACTTTGCCCCATATCATTGGTTGCCCGTTGATATTGTACATTATTTTTTCTTATGTGCAGTAAGACATTAGTTACCACCATTGTTTTATGAATGGTGAATGCTTCCAGTTAATTAATACACATTTTTGCTGCTGTAATTTAAAAAAGTATTTTCTTTTCGACATTATTACTCTGTTATTACTCATCTCATTTATATTCCTTATCTTATCTTATCTTATCTTATCTTATCTTATCTCTTTGAGCATATCTGCATCTCCCAGTATATTCAGGGGTCCAGAGTAAATACTTTCAGTAGTATTTGTGATGTGGGCCTCTACAGAAATAGCTCAAGTGTGTGAACCTCCAAAACATGTGTATGAGATCCCCCTCGTCTGTGTTACATCCTGGACATTTAGTTGATGCACTGGGGCTGATCTGATGCAACCCATGTGGGGTAAAATACATGTTTTGAAATATGTTAAACTGCGTAAGTCTGTGTTTGGTGTTGACCAGATTTTTCTCTGACTAGAACATTAAAATATTGATTTGGAAAAGTGGACTTCTGATGAAGTACATGAGCGTGTGGAGGTAGTTCTCTCCCTGTACATGGGACTTATACAGCTGCTTTCCTTGAAGATGTCTCTGTATAAATCCAGTTGTCTGCAGCCTTGAATAAGCTGTTCCTGGGTGAAAAGTGCACTATGAGGGCAAAGCATGTGGACACCTGAACCAAATACACATGTCACTGTTATGTCAGCCTCCTTGTATGCTGCGGGGATTTGCTCCCATTCAGGCAAAAGAGCATCAGTGAGGCCTAATGTGCTCCAGTTCATCCTACAGGTGCCGGATGGGGTTGAGGTCTGGTCAAGTTCTTCCAAACCAAACTCAGCCAAACCATTTCTTTATATATTTTGGTCCTTCCCCAAATTATTGGCAGTAGTCAGACATTTATTTGAAGCTTGTCACAGGAAAGACATGTAAAAATTAGGTCCAAAAATACTGGAGCACACAGACTAAGCCAAGGCAACAAAGTTTTATGAAGTGGCTAATTTTTTAACACCAGATGTGTCTTCATCAAACATCATCTTAAATAACTTGCCCTCATAAAACACTCATTCAGGACAGCCTAGAACAACAGGGAGACTGCGTTAAGACAGGGTTCACTCTTATAGTATTAAAGATGATAACAACAATGCATGACCACCACACCAATAAGCAGCCGAAATATAAATAACAATACATTATTCATATACTCATATCAAAAACATCAAGCTCTGGAATAGAGTGAGCAGCTTGTAGAAAAACTATATTAACAATTGATCAAAAGGATCCCTTATAAGAGATGGATGATGTAACATCCAACTCCAAATACAGTTGCAGCTCTTCCTTCAATTATTGTTAGCTCCTGTCAGTAGAGTGCAGATGTTTTATCTGACTTCAACCTTCAGTTTGTCTTCTGATTCAGCATCTATAGATATTGTTTGTATGTATTTGCTTTACACTGTCTTTGCCTTTTCAGACTGTTGCCACAAGGTTGGAAGCACACAGGAGTGTCCACTTACCTATCCTCCTGTGTTGTTTTGTTATTTTGTATATGCATTTTAAACAGTGTAAACTATTATAACTATTGTACATATTGTGTTATTTTTATCGTCATAGGTTGCTGAACAACATCTGGCAAAGTGACTGCCAGTGAAAATGAGCCATTAGTTAACTCAGGCACATTTAAATTTGTTTGAATGTTGATCAATTACATTGTCCCTTTTCAAATAAACAAATTAATAAATGTAAATGCTTTCAACCATATACATAGTTTATAAACCAGAAGTCAGAGAACCTTTGCAATAAGTAACACCTACCTGAAGATTCAGTTTTACCTTTACAAAGATAATCTTTACCTAAATAAATATGCATTACGGTCATCATTTTAGAATGTCCCTCCTTTATATTTGTTTTAACATATCCACGGGTAATTTAATTTATATTTTAGATATCTAAGTAACTATCTTTACCTTTTAGAAGTCGTGTTTTCAATTATTTTTAAGATTATCTAGTTCCTGTCTATGCCTCAATGAGACTGTAATGTCAAGTCCAGCTGTTGCTGTTATTGGTTGTTGTCCTGCATAAGGAGTTTATTAATCACATATAAATGAGAACTTTCCCATCTTAGTAATTGTCAGTGTTGTAAATCTCACAACCACAAGTGTTTCATTCATGAAAAGTGTTGCTTCCTGTGCAAAATAATCTTACTGGAAAAGCCAAACTCCAGATGCCCTCAGAAATGATAGATAGTGGAATTCTCACCCAAATACTTGCAAGCACACACATACACATGCACTTACACACATGAGGAGAGAGAGACAATCAGAACATGAGGGGATAGTGAACATTTCATTAAGGTAAGTGCATTTGTAAAACCTTCCTCTCATCTATTTCAGAACAAGCTGAATGGAATATCCTTTCTATCAGCCATCTTAACGAGTTATTTTGCTTTTTCTGACAAACCTGCTGAAATTCAACCTGAGTTTCTACTTTAATCCGGATTGTAACAGACAAAGACACATCAGAGAGACTGTAGATCCGGTGAGAGCGCACAAAACAAGCAAACTCAACCCTTACAAACTTCTTACAGAAGACTTAATAGCACATACAAAAATGAAAGAAACATCCTTACTGAGGCAGAGAGCGATGGGCAGCAGCATCGTCCCCATGTCTGCTGGCTGGGACCTCATCGTTCGTCCCACCACCTCTGAACCAGAGGCTCCCAGAGATGTGAAGCTCCCACTGACTGTAAATCCAAAGAAGTTGATGCTTTAAAAAGTGATGTGTCCTGCCACCATCCGATGGGAATTCATCAGATTGCAAAAGTACAGCAATGCACAGAGGCACAACCCAGCTGGATTAACAGTGAGACGGGCCGATGCATCGCTGAGAGTAAGAGGATGCTGTGTTAGTGTGTGTGCGTGTTTGCGTGTGTGTGTGTGTGTGTGTGTGTGTGTGTGTGTGTGAGCCATAGAGGGCTTGAAGGCAGCAGACCAATGACAGCATCACAACACAGCACACTGGATTAGAGCGTTCTCATTTCCGGTCTTTAGTATTTAGAACATTTATTTGAAATTGAAATAAATTACATATAGTGTAATGGTGATCAGCACACTCATGCAGCATCTGTGCCTTGTTCACACACATTTACCTGCTGAAAAAAAACATTTTACTGTCAGACAAGGAGTTTGTCACAGATGATAGTAGAAGGGGACATGATCAGAAGTGTTAGGAGGATTTTTTGTGTGTGAGTGTGGACAGATGGATGTTGTCCCAGAGAGGATAAGAGACTACAGCTCACCTGGGAGTCCAATGTAGATGCAGAGCGCCCTCTGAGAGCATCAGCAACCCATGTGAGAATCATCTGCAGCTATGTGGGTCATGAGGGGTTATTGGTAAGGGCTGTGATGTGTTAAATTGTCCTAACTAAAGAAGACAGTGATATAAAATGTGACTGTAAACCATCCTTATACCCGTATTTCCTTGCCCCTTCCTCTTCCCCTCAGCCTCCAAATCTCCTGCTAGGTCCCCCAGATGGCTCACACTCTGTGCATTAGTATAAGTCCTGCTTCACATCTGCATACTGACACAGGAGAAATGGTAACCCATTGTTAATCTGCAGCTTAAAACAACCATTAACCGCAGAATAATCTGTCTGTGTCTGAAGCTGCTGCCACAAATCAATACATGATGGGAGCTACTCTGGCAGCAACCTGAAAACATCTGTATTAACTCAGCAGATATGGATTGTTTTGGGGGGGGGGGGGGGGGGGGGGGGGGTTCTCACCATACAGATGTGCTCAGGATCAATCAAGCTAGGTGGAGACATGTTGTTACATGTTGATTCAGCCATATGCTTAGGATGCATCCTTAATTCAAGTTAAGACAAAAAATGCCATATTTGTGTGGAAGAAAATGATGGCAAGGCCCTTTCCTTGTTAAACTACAAAGCAAGGACCATGAAGAGATGTTTTTCGTTTGATTTGTATTTTTGTATTGTATATTGTATATTTTAGTTTTGTATTTTCATAAGTTTTTATTCTTATTTATTTTTTATTTCTTATTTTCAATTCAGTATAGTGTCAGTTGGTATCCAGAGTGGGTTTGCTCAGTGCAGTTAAGTTTTTATTGTTTAAAAATGTTTAGCTTTAGTTTAGTTTTCATTACTTTTAGTATTAGTTGTTTTTTTTTTTATTACAACATGAGGGGTGTTTGTCAGGGGTAACATACAGCACAAACACACATTGTGAGGGCAGTTGACTCACAGTCATGTAGACTTTCAGTCTCAATAAGCATTTGCGCCAGTGCCTCCTCATGCTTGTCCTGTTGACAAATTTGACCAAACTGACAAAGTCTAAAACCTCCCGTTTTTATTTCAGTTAACAATTTTTTATTTCAAACCTAGTTTTAGTTTTTAGTTTAGTTTTTGTTAACTGTCATAATCTTGGTCTGCACAGAACCCTGATCTCAACTCAACACCTCAGATGAACTGGAACACTGACTATGAGCCAGGTCTTATCATCCAACATCAGTTGCCAACCTCACTGAAGCTCTTCTGGATGGATGGGAGCAAATCTCTGCAGCCTGCAGGTGCCAAAATCTTGAGGAAAGGCTTCACAGACAAGTCGGGACTGTTATAGCAGCAAATGAACCCGTGAATGAGATGTTCATCAGTCACACGTAGATGTAATGTTCAAGTGTCTACTTAGTATTGGAAATGTAATGCAAATGATCATGCAAATGTAATGCAATAATACTTATAATAATACTTTAAGTTACTATCTATGCTCCCAAGGTGAGATTATTGTTTGAGGTTTTTTGGTACCAAAGGTCTATAGCTTACTTTTTTGATGCATTACTTTGAAAACACATTTTTCTACATTAACTTTCTTAAAATTAATTTAACAAAAGAAAGCAAAGTTTTTTAATTGTTAAATTTTGCCAAAACAAGCAGTTGTACAATAACTCTGCCTAAATACATTACACATACAACTAGCAAAAATTTAGAACTCAATCAATACATACATATACAAGAAGGTAACATCTGTACAACTATTATGATTGCAAAAAAAGCTCAAACACACACACACACACACACACACACACACACACAGAGTCTTCTGCAGACTCTCTGCTGTCCAAGGCACATGGATGTCCAGTCATGCAGACACTCACTAAAAGCTTTAGGTGGACAGTTGCAAAAGCTATATGAAGTACAGTATGTCAGTGAAAATTGTTTTTGTTCAGTGCCTGATGGTCTATCTGTGATATTGGGTTGCTCCAACTATTCTTTGACTCTTCCCTCAGTGTTACAACATGCCCTGATGTTTGGTATAGTCATGGCAAAAAAGGGTTATCCTGAGACTTGAAACCAGTTTCCCCTCCTTGTAAATCTGGGATCTCAATCTGACCCTCAATCAAACATTTCAGTCATTGTATGGACTGACGTGAACTTTTTCTCTGAACTGGCAGTCTGTTTGTTTTATTTTGTTCTTCTTTGTCATGCCTATTTGTTCTTTCTTTTTCTTTTTTTCTTTTTTTCTTTCTTTCTTTTTTCTTTGCTCTGTGTTGTGAAAAAAAACAGAAATTAAAATATATGAAAAATGTTCCTTATTCAACGTTTTAAACAATACATTTCATTTTGACCAGTCTATTGTGAGCAAAATACCATAAAATAATTAGTTTTTATATAGTCTTTTTCCAGGCAGAGATATAAAGGGGTTGTTTTGTTTTTTTTGCTGTCTTATGTGCCTAGTCTGATGTCAAACACTGGATTTCAGGACCACGTGTTGCTTTCATTGTTTTACTTCATTCATATTACATAATTACTCTCAAAGAATGAGACGATCTGACAGGAGAAGCTGTTGTTCATCCTGAATGTAAAGATGGTTGTGGTGAATGGCGGCAGCCATAGAAAAAAGAAGATAGAGTTGTGTAAGTTTGATTGACAGCTCTGGATTAAGGCATTATGCAACACTGTTGGGAGTAAAAAAAAATAAATCCAGATGAGATTAGGATCTGGATCCTCACTCTGTCCAGTGCTCTCTGTGTCTATCCATTCATCCGCCTCTCCCTCTTTCTCTGTTTCATGTAACAGCATTATCACTGGAGGTGTTCAAAATTACACATTTTAAATGAATGGGTAGAGTGTCTGCATTACAGCTTTACATTCACATGAAGACAAATGACATTTCAGTGCTTTAATCGGCGTAACAGTTGAGCAAATGACCATTCAGTCTGTCAACACACAGACAGATAGATAAAGCAAATTAGGCCATATAGACAGGAGCTGAACCTCCGCTCTTCAAGCTTTTATCCCACCGCCACCTAGAGGGTGAAAATCATGCTGCAACTTCTGCACTGTTGTGCCAAAAACACATTTTACCACCTGTTGTTTCTACTGTAAGTCAAATCGATTAAAAAAACAAAAACAAACAAAAAAACAACAGTCATTGCCATACACATATTGTATTGGATGAATGTACTAGAATGTATATATTGATGTGTGCTTTGAGATTATGATTGTTTGGTGTGATACAGACTACATAATGGTGTTGCACTTAAATTCATGTTTTTAGATTGTGGTGATTGTTCTGCGGGCACCTGCAGATTGAAAATAGCTAATAACTAAATCTCTTCTCATTCAAGATAAATGTTTCTGTTCATGGTGTTTTTGTTTGTTTAATGAATACTAGCTAATACTCACAGCAGCTATAGTGTTGAAATGATTTGTCAAGATGCAGAAAGTTAATTTGTTAATTTTGAATGAACTGTCTTACATAATTTATGAGGTAAAACAGAAAATTAATTGCTGTTTGGTTTCGCAAATGTGACAATTAGTTGCTTTAAAAATTATCATTGTTTTTTGACTGTTAACCAAAGTGAGCGATCTGAAGATACTACTTGTTCCTATAATGGCCCTTTTCATTAGTTTTAGACATTTTATACCATAAACCAGGCCTATTCAGCTGTCAGCCTGAGGGCTCAATCCACCATTTTAACAACCTCAATCCAACCCTTTGATTATTTATAACTACGAAAAAAGTATAGAATTGTGATTATTTACTTACTTGCTAATAATCAAAGTTTATGGCAGTTTGCATTATTCATTAGCAGGCTAATGAGCCCATTTACTGGTTATGTCTGTTGTTAAGCACAAAGACACGTTATTTTAAATTGTTTTAAATCAGCTCTTTAAACGGAGGGAATTTAGGAGTCAAATAATGAAAGAAGATTCTAAATTTAGCAAGGTGTTCTCTTACAATAACAAGCTACTTTTTTTTTCTTTTCCAATTATGAAAACTAATATAGTAGAGGAAAAAAATATATAAAATGGTGCATTGTTTACACATTTAAATTCCTAACTTCACAGGTCAGAAAGAAATGTAGATGTCTGGCCCCTACACACTTTTTTTTTATCTCCTAGAAAAGTAATTTGATGTGCTTGGTTAAACCATTCATTAATTAATCTGATATAGTGATGTATGGAGTTGTAATAATGTTTTATGTCTGTTGTTTTAAAGGACCAGCATTGGAAATTAGCAGTAGCTATAAATGGTGTGATAACTGTCACTGGATAATTGCAATGCACCTCTCTAGATATATCGTGTCTGTCCCTATCAAATAAACATTAAATGGAAAAAACTGCACAAGTCAATAATAAAAGTAACCATGAACTAAAATCTGAAGAAGAAAATCAGTGCCTCCAAAGTTTTGTGACACTTGGTTCTTGTTCAGGACGCTCTCTTAACACTGACACAGTAAAAGTTCAGGCTTTCAGCACCAGGTCACCAGCAGGTGTATAAAACAGGACCGCAGTGTTGAGATTTGATGACTGAGTTTGTGTTTCGTTCCCATTACAAATCTTTCTGATTGAGGATTTAATATGATATAAATTTTATTTATTTTTACAGAACTCAACACAGCTAAAATAATACTCCTGGTATTTGGCAACAAAGTTAAACTCACTGGAAGTTTTTATGTCTTCTTTCCTAAAATAAAAAGTCCAAATTAGAGCTTCTGACAGCTGGGCTGAGCTACAACCCCTAGAAGGTAAAAACAATAAAAAACAGTTGTGAGTCGAGAAATTATTCAGCATGAATGAGCACTATTTCAAAATGAAATTTACTTCAAAATGAGAGCAGAGCTGTCAGAACAGGTTCAGAAATCTGAAATGTGTGTAACATCCTGCAGCATAAAACACTCATGAACAGGACAGAAAGATGCAGCCTCTAAACATCTGTGTGGAGAAACATCAGACCATAAACAGGCACATAAAACTCATCCACAAATCACACTGAAACAAGCAGCTGCCGTTTCACAGAACAACCTTGGGCGCAGACAGACATGTTCAGGTTGCATAAAGTATCTTGACAAAATGTTTTTTGTTTGTATTTCCTAATAAAACATTGAACAAATGTAACTTAATGCAAAACGTCCTTCTAGAAGATTACTTCTTTTGAGTGCCCCTTCAAGTTTCAAGAAATTCCTTTAAGTTCATTTTCTGTCGCTCAAATGTCCAAATGTCTTCAGCAACAAAAATAAAAGGAAAACAAATGAAGGTACCTTTAAAGGCAACTCAGACACAGTCGTGCTAGAGTTTTATTTAACTAACACCACAAGTGTGCTAAGAGTAGTGTTTTGTTCACAAAAAATCATATGGATATTTCATCTCAGCATACATAACCTCAGCAACTCTATAGACATTTTTCACAGCAGCCACATTTATATGAAATAGAAGGCAACACAGGTTTATTTAATGAAATTCATTAAGGTCCCATTCCATTTAGTGTAGCAGAACATTGCCACTGAGCCAACATGCACAATAGCAGCACCCTGATTCTGTTTGACCAGAATGGAACAGAACCTTAATCAGTATCATTGTTAACACCTGTGTTTACTATGTCGTGTCAAAATGGCAGCTGTGAAGTCTAGTGTGAGATGTTTCTTGCAACAACCCCCTATTTCAAATCCATAGGCAAGGAACTAAAAACACTGTCAGAGAACTCTTTAAAAAAAAAAAAAACTTTCTATGCAACTAGGCAGTTTGGAGCATCTTTCTGATCTGTCGTCCCATCAGTCTGGTTATAAATGTGTGAGCCGGACTAACTTGTAAGTTTGTGCAAACTATGAGTTTCGGATGAATGAATAAAATATGTATTGACCTGGGTTGGACTGCAGGCCAATAGTGAACAGTGCATTAGGGATGCAAGATAACGTCAGCACATCCTCTGTACCGATAAAGGCTTTAAAATGAAATATCAGTATCAGCCCGAAATGAGCATTTTTGCCAATATGACAGGCCGTTAAGATTACCCTTGAACTACGTGCATGTGACACAAGTATGTCTGCGGTGTTAAGTTTTTTGAAGGACAAAGAGAAAAAAACACAGTCAGTCAGCAGTAGTCTTCTTATTTTGTCCAGTGAATGTGTCCATTTTAAAAAGCATTGTGTTTTTTGTCTGCATCTGCCAACGGACCATCGTGAGAGCATAATTTTATGTGAATTCCACTACAATAGAGACTTAATGTTCCCTGAGTCACACTCTTTTTTTTAAAGTACACCAATAAGACATAACTGGCCATACTTTGTATCAAATTAGACAAAACTTTATTTATTAGACAGTATTAGACTCTTTATTAGACCCTAGTTAGACTTTATTAGAGGTCATTTAGGGACGCATTGCAACAAAACTGTACTGTAAATTTAAGTTTACAAAATATGAAAATAAAAAGAAAATAATACACTTTAGTTTACAGTACAATTCTATTGTAATGTGTCACAAATTACCCTCTGTCTAGTCTAATAAGGGTCTGATAAAAGGTCTAATACTGTCTAATAAAAAAGATATTATTTCTATTATTATTATTATTTATATTTTTTGTCTATTTTAATACAAAGTACAGCTTGTTACATCTTATTAGTGTACTGTGAAATAAAGTGCAACTTTCTCTGCAATTAGGCGGGAAAACATATGCATCAACAGTCGGTCAAAATTAGTTGGAAAATATCGGCCCATCGGATATCGGCAAAAATCCCACATCGTGCATCCCTAACTGTGAATGCTTCTAGGCAATTAGCAATGAGGTTATTAATATAAGCTACATAAACTAGCCAGCCAACTTGTTTACATCAGGCCTACGAAAACTCAGTTCTACTTGTTGAAAATAAATTGTCATCGCTCGCAGTTTTATACAAAATAGGGCTGGATCTGCTGTCTTCAAACACCTCGGTGTCTCTCCGTCAGTCTGAGTCTCTCTCAGCGGGGTTGTCTCCGTTGATGTTCATCCATGAATCAGATTTTCTTCCGTACGTTAAAAGCCACCGAGTTCCCGTAGAGCAGCCGGTCCCGCTCCCGCACCTCCTCCTGCAGCTTGGCCTCGGCCACCCGCAGCTGGCGGATGGTCGCCTTCATCTCCTTCATCTTCACCTCCATCAGTGCGATGATGTCCCGCTGCTCATTCAGTTTCCTCAGCAGCTCTGCGGACGTAGTGCCGGTGGTCAGAGAGTACGAGTGGTCCAGCGGGCTGCTGGTTACACTGACGTACTGCACGGGCGGCTGGTGCACGGTGGTGGACGCGGTCTCCACCGACGAGTCGTCGGCAGTCAGCTCGTCCGCGCTGACGATGGGCGCGCTGTAACAAGTCCCTTCTGACTGGGCGGGCAGCCGCGCCGTGCCCAGGTACTCCCCATTCTGGCCTATCTGGACCACGGTGATGCTGTCGTCGCTCGCCTCGCCCCCAGCGTTGCCCTCGGCTCCCTCCGCCGTGCTGCCCAGCACGCTGGTGATGACGATCCCGGAGGTCGCTGCAGCCGCGGTGGCTGGCCCCGCCGCGGACACCTTCCTGCCTCTGCCCCGCCGACTCCTGCGCTCATTCACCCCCCGAAGCGGGAAGAGGGACGGGACTCGGATGGTGTATGTCTTCCTGCCTCCGGCGAAGTGCACGCTGCAGACTCGGTGTCCTGTGGTGGGCTGAAAGGTGCTGAAGCAGCCGCTGACCCCGGCCCGGGAGATGTTCCTGAGCCACAGCTCCCTCAGCGTGGTGTCTTTGGGAAATGTGTAGAAGCGCAGGTCCCGGTCCCGGTGCGAGTTGTTGTAGCAGCCAGGTACACAGCAGGTGAACCCGGGCATGTTTACTTCACCGCCGAGGCTACAAGCACGGTGTTAGGGTTAAGTTTAGCTTATTTTATTGTTGTTTCTTTATTCTATGCGTTGTTATAAAGCTCAGTGGCCTGCAAGCGGAACTACACGTCCCACAACGCTAACAACTTCCTGTTTATTTTTTACCCAAAGTGAGCCGCTCTTCGTCTGCGTGTGTCGACTGAATCCACCACAGTTTATCCCGACCTAAAGCACACGGAGCCTATATTTAAGCAAAACTCGAGGCTGATGTTTTATTTTCGGTGGTAAATGTCTTGTTTTGTTCTTCGCAGTGATATCAAGCCAACGGTCCACCATGGAGAACTAAAAGTCCCATAATTCCTTGCGCCTCCTGCCCAATTCCATTTGCGAACTACTGCCCCTGCTGGTCAGTATGTGGTAATGCATGCTGAGAACAGGTTAGAGAAGCAGGCTGTTATATTGTTTCCATATCCAAATCTTTGTATTTATTATAATACAGAGATGCAGAAAAAATGTCAGAAAAATAATAACTTAATAAATATTTTTTTTAAATATTTTCAAATAATGGTCTGTTTCTAAGGCAAGTCGTTCAGGCTACCTGTTTGCATTAATGCAGATATGCATACATGTACATGCATAATAAAAGTGTTTTAACTTAGGGCTCTTCATACCTACGCAGGTGTTTTCATTTAAACTGGTTGATTAAAGCTCGAGTCAGGTTACAGTTAGGTGGAGCTATCTTGGGTATCACCTGATGTAACCAAATTCTATGAAGTCAAAAAGGTCAAATTAGGTAATATCTGTGGAGGCAGACCATGGGTGTGTAGGGGCCCTAAATTCAGAAGGTTACAAGGTTAATTTATTTATCATTTTAAAACACATGTCTGCATAACTAGATGCTAGTTGTCCTTTTTATGTTACTCACAAAAATTAAAAATCTGTGCAAATGTGTTTAAAATTCCAAGTGACCGAATGTTAATACGTTTAAAAAGAAACTGGGGAGGTCATGGCAAGTCTTTATTGCAATCATATGGTACTGATAACATGTTAATGAAACAGGTACTGTTACTGAAACAAATACCAATCATGGCAGTGAGCTTTAGCAGTAAAATAACTGGGGTGTAGGCACTTAATTTATACACAATTACACAGACTTTTTAAATAACCATGTTTTGAGAACACATAGTTTACTTTTCTTTTCATTGGTCAGCAGTGAAATCACAAAATTTCTCATCATTTCTTTTGTCCTCGGTTTATATTTAAGACTTGACTGTGTCCATTTGAGGAAAAATCCAAAGTGATTTAAGGTTAAGATAATCCTTCATTGATCCCCAGAGAGAGAATGTGGGCGTTACTGGAGCACAAAGACAGAAATAAGTACAGATAAATGGAGAATTTAAAATACTTTATTGATATTATGAATAGATAAACATTAATAAACACCAACAATACAAAGTGTATCTTCTCAGGTGTGGTTTATGGTTGAATTACAACATTTTAAAAAAGAAACTGACATTACCTTATCTCACAAATCTGAATATGCCACAACATTTTTCTGAAAATAACTGCCAACATGGTTCCATTAAAAATCAGTTTATAGTAAATATAAAATTAAGAACACGCTCTTATATTAACATAAGGATGAGAGTGATAAGTACATGTGCCTGATGGCTGTAGGGATGGGAAATGCATGAAACTTTCAGAAAAAGAAAAAAGAGCTCCAAATCTATGAAGATGACCGTGACAGGGTATCTAATTGCATGTACAGTATATCCAAAATCTACTTTTCTCAACTTCTCATTTATTATGTGCATCATATGGGGTAAAACACAGTTTTAATGAGGCTTGGTCCTATTTTTGATATTGTATGTACTTTGTCACCAATATTTCTATGCAGGTTTGTCATGAGATATTTACTCAGTATAGGTATCTGGTCAACTTAAGTGTCGATGTCTCTCAGGGTGTCTCCGTTTATTGAGTTTGAAAGCTGCTTCTTGTTTCACAGATGAATTCTGAGGGTACAGTGAGACAGACTGGAGCTTTCTTTGAGGGTATGAAAATCTGATGTTAAGAATCTAAAGGTTTACCAGGACGCATTGCACATTATACTTATTGGCACTATTGTTTCACAAGCAAGTTTTTTTTCTGTATTGTGCCTTTCACAAGAGCATACTGAGACACAAAGAATTTCCAAAGAGATATAAAATTCACTGAACCCCAGAATTGTCAAATGCACTGACAAGTCTGTCAGGATGAGACCTGGTCCTGCTGTGAATGAAACTCTGTTCCAACCCTCCCGACTCACACACAGACTTGTCTCAACAAACCTTAAGAATGCTCCCACATTTCTGTTAGTGTTACATTCAAAGATGAGCCAAAAATATTACACTATTGCAGGAAGAGCCTTCTTTTTTTCAGCCTACAGTACAGTCCTGAACTTTTTCTGCATTACTGTTGTCTGATCAAGAGGCAACATCACTGCCTGCCTGCCTGATATTTGGGTAGCTTTCTATTTATGACAGAACTAAACCTCTATTTATGACAGAACTCAACAGTAATATTTTACATGCATTGGAACAAATACATATAATGCAGTAAGAAGCCTAATGAATAGCATTGCACGGATTGAAATGCAAAACATCCTTTTTTTCTCAAATTGCCCAAATTGCTCTGTATGAGGACTCCTAATTCAGACCTAATCAACCCATGGGGAACATGAAACATGACAGGAAACAACTTATTAG
>JAJHUR010048458.1:2049-41746 GCA_027495735.1 Lutjanus campechanus | reverse complement strand
GATTCTCATTTAGGCTACAGTATCTCATTTACACATGAGATTCATAAGATGTTAACACCACTGTAATGTTTCCTCTCTGTCTCTACTGTTACTATATTTAGTAAAAATATCTGGATGTCTTTTTGCAACTAATAGCACTCTACAAATGTAGCATTAATAGAATCAAAATGTAAAGATTCACACATTGCATTTTCTTGTATTGCATCATATTGAATCGTATCGTGACAGAGCTGAATCGAATCGAACCGAATCGTTGGTCATTTAAAAATTTCTAAGATATATCGTATCGTTGAACATGTATCGAGATACGTATCGAAATGGTCTCATTCAGTGAGATACACACCCCTAAGTATTACCAATATTCAATATTACTGCATAATCTGATACTTTAAGTATATTTTGATGTTTTTGACGATTACATTTTGAGTATGTATGAACTTTTACTTGAGTAAATTGTGTGAATTCAGGACTTTTACTTTGGTATTACAGTTTTTACTTCAGTAAAACATCCTAATATGCTCTAACAAGCGCCTGCTGAATGTATTTTTCCATAAGCACCAACACGCTTTCTTCATTTCTTAGTCTGCCGTTACAAAAGAGGAAGTCAAGTTTAAGCACGTTTGAATAGTAATAAAAGTGCAATGTGCTCTTCAGGGAAAACGAAAGTTACCTGTTACAAGTTCCACAGTTGCTATTAACTATTGCAGTGTTTTTCGAGCTGCAACAACATCCAACAAGAAGAAAGTAGGTTTGTCCCAAATCCATATTATAACCCTAATTCCAAAAAAGTTGGGACATTGTGTAAAACCTAAATATAAATAGAATTCAATGACTTGAAAAAACTTTTCAACCTATATTTAATTGCATACAAGATATTTAAGACAAGATATTTAATGTTCAAAGTGATCAATTTAATTGTTTTTGTAAATAAAGTCATTCTGATTTTGATACCTGCAACATGTTCCAAAAAAGTTGGGATGAGGATGTTTATCACTTCATATTTTCTTTTAACAGCACTTAGTTAGCATTTGGGAACTGAAGACACCAACTGTTGAAGTTTTGAAAGTGAAGTTCTTTCTCATTTTTGCTTGATATACAAGGTACAGGTACTCAACAGCCTCGGATCTCTGTTGTCTCTGTTGTCTCAATGGTGTTCAATTCTTGCATTTTTTCCAAGATTATTTTGCTAATCTTTTGGCCTTTAATTGATGGTATAGCTTGTAAATGGGGGAGAGAGAGGGGGAAGACGCGCAGAAAAGGGCTGCAGGCTGGAATCTGCTGAGGACTCACTGCCTCTGTAAATGGGCCACCTACAAATTGAGTAGGTGTTATGTTATGTCTAAGTCTTTGTCATGACTTTATCAAACTTAAAGAAACTGTTCAGCTTTCTGTTGTAAAACATTACACTGTCATATGTGGTTGTTTTGACACTGGCTGTCACAAAACCATTACAAAGAGTGTCATGAATATTTCCCTTGACCTCAGGTAAAGTGGTACATTTTGGCCTTGACATCAAGATGGCATTAAATCTCATAATGCAATTTTATGTTAAAACATTAAGTTGAACAGTTGTTTAAGTTTGATCATGTCAAGTTGTCATATCATAAACATCTCAAACAATGTCAACTTTGCATTAAAATGACTGAATGACTGAATTTTTGTACACTTTTCATTTTGCAAATAATCTGAGGTGTTCTGCTACTTGTGTGTGGTTGTGTGAATTGTGTGTAGTGTTTTGACAAAATGAGCCTTGTTTTCTAAAATTGTGCTGACGCAATTGGAAAAAAACTAAGATGGCATTAAATATCATAATGCAATTTTTATGTTAAAACATTAAGTTGAACAGTTGACGGTTTTATTTGATCCACTGTTTGAATTGAATTTTATTTTGAAAGGCAGTGTTTTAAAAGGGCAAAGAAGTGACATGATATCAGATTTCTGTGTCTAATGTAGAGAAGTGTGTTTAGTGATTTGAAAAACACTGTGTTTAGTGTTTTGCAAAAAGTGTGAAGCTGAAAATGTGCTTATAGTTGTGAAGATCAGGGCTGAGGTTTTGCTCCTTGGGTGTCAGGTTTCACAAACTGTGTGTCATTTAAAATTTTAGCGTGTAAGCAATCGGAAAAAAACTGTAGATGTCATAATGCAATTTTTATGTTAAAGCATTAAGTTGAGCAGTTGTTTAAGTTTGATAATGTCAAGTTGTCATATCATAAACATCTCAAACAATGTCAACTTTATATTAAAAATGACTGAATACCCCTTAATCAGTAGAGTCATAAACATTCATCAAGACTCTTCAATCTTCATAACAGGCATCATGACATAGTTTTGAGTGTAATGACACTTTTATGCACACACCTTCAAATAAAGTATTACCAATATTCAATATTACTGCATAATCTGATACTTTAAGTATATTTTGATGCTTTTGACGATTACATTTTGAGTATGTATGAACTTTTACTTGAGTAAATTGTGTGATTCAGGACTTTTACTTTGGTATAGCAGTTTTCACTTCAGTAAAAAATCCTAATACATGCAGTTTTTCATGTATTGGCTGCTAATATGAGCTTGCAAGTTTTTCCAAAAGCACCAATGTTTACAGAACAAAAAAAGATGGGGGCAGTGTGCTCTTCAGAGAAAACGAAAGTTACACAACTTGTACAGTTGCTGTTAACTATTTCAGTGTTTTTGGGGCTGTTTCATTGGCAGAAACCTGTTACATTATAATAAGTAATGTTATATTTTCAACTAACAAGGGCACTGTTTTTAACTGCCTTGTCTTTGATTAGTGTTCAATTCTTGCATTTTTTTTTCCAAGATTATTTTGCTAATCTTTTGGCCTTTCTGTAGATAGGGGAGAGAGAGGGGGAAGATGCACAAAAAAGGGCTGCAAGCTGGAATCTGCTGAGGACTGACTGCCTCTGTAAATGGACCACCTACAAATTGAGCACCCAATACTTGCTATTTTAAGGAAAACATATTGACTGTAAATAAAAATCTATATGAAACGATTTTTATTTTTAAGTTCCAGATTTTATTTTTTCAGCAGGTGTGTGCAAAACCTACACTACAACTGCATTTGCAAGAACGTTGTGATGATGCGTACAGAATGAATTTAATCTTTTCCCACCACACAACCTTTATAAATCACCATTACTATATAACCCAAATATTGCTCTCTCAAAAGCCACCACAATTCTTTGGCAAAAACAGTCATTTTACCTCACAGAACATGGGAGTTACTGGTCTACCACTGCTTCAATCTGTTTGTGTTACTGTGTGGCTGCTGTGCATCTAAACTAAGTCTTTAAACACCAAAGTCACAATAACACAAAAACTCACCAATCGAGGCAGCAGTAGACTGCGAGGTAGAATCACTATTTTTGCTAAAGGAGTCCGGTGGTTTTGGAGTGAGCAACATTTGGCTTTAAAGCTGTGGAAATACTCTTAATATAGTGCACACTCAAACTGATTTTGATTCTTTTAAGTGGCTAATACACATTTTGCTGCTGAGCCTGGCCACAGCAGTTAATTTCTTAGCCTCCTACACCAGTGCTCCCGCTGCTTGTGCTGTCCAGTATCTACTGTAGGTAAAACACTGACTATGGTACTAAGTGCCTGATACAACCCCACTTCAAAAAATCCAAACCATCCCTTTAAAGGTGCACCTCATCCCCAGTGGAAATAAATGGAAAGAGTGCAGAGAAGAAGAATGTGATGCTTACCAGTTCTTCTCAGTGAGGATGGTGTGTGACAGTTGACAGCGGGGCATGGCCAGTATTTGGCTGCGGAGTTTAGAAACCATGGTGGAGAAGGCAGGGTGTCCTCTGTACCCCGGGAGCAGAGAGAAGAGCGGGTACGTTCCCGACCCTAAACATGACAGAAAGATTCATTTTCATCAAACACATTATACAGGATGACAACTGACTTTTGTCCTTATGTGAAGCAAAATTCTCTATAACCTGCTTTAGTCAGATTATCCTCGCCGTCATTCTCCTGCACAGGAAGGAGAAACATGTTGACTTCAGTTGTCAGATAGTCCTGTCCCAAGCCAGGGAAGATATTGCAGTCAAGCATGGACAATGTACCTAGAATCAAACCACATAGTATGGGATGAAAGTTGGTGAGGCATGTGACTATTTTGTTGATCAAATGTCTAAACCAGATGCTAATCATATCCATAGTATTGTGGCAAACAACTTGCAAAGGTTTGTCATTATCTAAACTCAGTTTTGGACATAACTGCCTTGACAAACAGCTACAACGAGAGTAGAATATATTTACATATGAGGAGAATATTCTTGTAGTTTTGAACCTTTGTATTTGAGGTGAGAGTGAGCCATTAATTTGTCCACAACCATATGCATGTTTTTCAGATTCCTTGGGCAAAAGTCATCCCGTCTGGCCTTATTCTGGAGAAACACTGGATGAAGGGGAAATTTAAGAAGAGACACTTTAATTTTGATTTTATTAAATCTGGTTGCTGAGTGATAGTGTGTGTTTCTGCGTGAAAAAAATCACCTATATGAGGATAGTACTCTGCTCCATCGTCATTGCCTGAAGAGCCAGTGCTGTCATGGCTTGCAGATGGAGTGGAGGGTTTCAACATCTCTGCTGTCTGAAGAAACCTATTGACAAACAGGACATTAAACTTCCTGTGTAGTACCAGCATCCACATACATGAAGCTAATGATACACATGCACACACAGGGGAGTGGCAGGTGACAGCCGCCGATTTCACAATATTCCACTCATCTACAGGTGGCTGTAACATGTAAAGAAGAGTAGTATTGCACCAACAAAAGCAGTGAAGACTGCAAGCTACCAATAATGGATGTAAACAGTGCAGAATTTTAAATATTGACAATGACCAGTCCAGCAGTAGCGTGTGAAGGCAATGGAAGAATGACGCATTCACAATTTCTGCAAAATTAAGGCAATCATGAAGCAAACAAATGTATGTCTGTGATAAAAGCTAGGTTAGCTTAAGTTCCAGATTTAAATATGACTGGATATCAAACAGTACTTGACAGTGTGACAGTGATCCCACAGTTATTAGCCCTGAATCTGTACTGAACAAGACACCCCCTTCTCATCCCGTCTCTGCCTCCCGTCTTAGTCAGTATTTGCAACATGTGGTCAATTTGCAGTCTAATAATACTGCCCTGCAAAGGAAAATGGCAGCAACTTCCCAGAATGCAGAACTGCGAAAAATGACTTTAAACTTCTTGTTGTTGAGCCAAAATAGTTGCAGGCAAATAATTGGATATTAGGTTATTTTTTCTACATGTTAATCCCGACCTCTGATTTGACATTTGCATAGGTTACCAAATATTGGGCCATACCAAAGCAAAAGGCAGTAAGTTCCATTTTATCTTATCACCTTAGCTTTAAAAAGCATTGTAATGACAAATATGATAAAATCCTTAGTCTGATAATGATAATAAAACTTCAATCTTTTACTGTTATTCTTAACATTACTGTTACTATCATTACTTATTTACAACAATGTCATGATATTATGGTACGCTGGTGATGTTCCAAGTAACTTTTAAAATCTAATTATTTTAATGGTTTTGGGATGTTTCTGAGCATTTGAAGCTACCAATATTTATATTCAGAGAATATGAAGTTTAAATATAAAAGGCAATATGCTGCAAGAGAAAATTATTAAATACCATCAAACCTTTTCAAATAAAATATAATAGTGACTGCTTAATTTGAATGCAACACATTTTCACACCTGGCATCATAGTCGTTGTAGTGGTGAGTCTGTGAGTTACAAGTCTGTAGTCATGTTTCAATATTTTTCTATTCTGTTATACTTAGTTGTATAATGCACATAGAATTAGAATTTCGTAATTGAAGTGACAGCCCCTATTTTCTCCAAAATAAAACACATGACAAAGGATGTCTTTAATGTCACAAAGTCACTGAGCTTGAGTGAGCTTTCCGTAATACCAGAGAACATAAATGTACACTTCTGTTAGTCACCGGACTTCCCCATGTGGACCCTGATGATACAATGATGAGATATTTTTTCCCTTGTTTCACACCAAATTAACTTATCTACAGGTGTAAAAACACCCTTCAACGGATTAGCTTACCTCAGAAGTTTTGCTCCTAACCACAGGGGTTCTGCCATCAATAAATTACCATCTGAATGACACAAGACCAACGTTAAATATGATTTTTAAGAATATACTAAATTGGTGTCATGTAGCACACCTATTTGCATTGGATTTTAGGGCTTGTTCTTTTTTATATTAATATTTTTGTGGAAAAAACATTAATTTATTTTAATATCAGGTTCGAGTCAAGTTTGTCATTTTTCTGTCATGTCTCTTTGTGTGCCTTCAGGTTGTTAAGCAAAAAGTAAAACTGTGTCTACTGGTGTGTGCCCAAACTGTGTACGACACACACACGTTCTCAAGCTTTTACCATCTGTATTTTACTGTAAATCCTCACTTTTGATGAAAATGTCAGTTTTGGCTAAGATATCTACAGTGCCTATAAAAATTATTCACCCCTTGGATTTTTCCCCTTTTATTGTTTTTATAAATGGAATCATGGTCAATATAATTTGGCTTTTTGACAAAAAGAATTACAAAAAAAACTCCTTGATGTCACAGTAAAAACAGATGTCTACAAAGTAATGTCGATTACAATAAAAATACATAATGTAAAATAAGTGACTGCATAAATATTCACCCCCTTTGAAGTGAGTGACCTAAATCAACAGAGGTCCAGCCAGTTGGTGCTTGTAGTCTCACAATTAGTGAAACGGAGATCATCTGAGTGCAGTGAATGTATCTCAATGTCTGGAAGGTCCAAGCAACTCGCCAGCTAGTTGTGTTATTTGTTTGTTCATGTCATGTGATTTTGTGGTTGTCTGTGTGATTTTGTCATTGTTTGCTATTGTGAAGCGACCTTGGGTTTCTTGAAAGGCGCTATATAAAATTGATTTATTATAATTATTATTATTATTATTAAAGAAAAGGTTATTGAAATGTTCAAGTCAGGGGATGGATACAAAATATTTCCAAGTCACTGAACAACCCCTGGAGTTAAGGTAAATCCATAATTAAGAAATGGAAGGAATATGGCACGTGTAAATCTGCCTAGAGCAGAACTCTAAAGGAGTTAAAAGCTTCAGCAGCTGAGATGGGAGAGACTTTGCATACAACAACCGGTGCCCTGATTCTTCACCAGTCAAAGCATTATGGGAGAATGCCAAAGAGAAAGCCACTGTTGAAGAAAGCTCATATTAAATTTTAACTAGAGTTCACCCAAAGGCATGTGGGAGACTCCATGGTCAAGTGGAAGAAGATTCTTTCGTCTGATGAGACCAAAATGGAGCTTTTTGGCCATCAGACTACACGTTATGTTTGGCAGACACCAAACACTGCACATCACACAAAAACACCATCCAAACTGTGAAGCATGGTGGTGGTAGCATCATGCTGTGGGGATGCTTCTCATCAGCAGGCCCTGGAGGGCTTGTAAAAACTGAATGCATCAACATAAAGGGAAATCCTGCAGGACAGTCTGATTCAGTCTGCAAGAGAACTGCGACTTGGAAGAAGATTTGTTTTCCAGCAAAACTATGACCCGAAGCATACAGCAAAAGTTACACAGTAACGGTTTAAAGACAACAAGGTGAAAGCTCTGGAGTGGCCGAGTCAAAGCCCAGACCTCAATCCAATAGAGAATTTGTGGCTGGACTTGAAAAAGGCTGTTCACGTCCGATCCCCATGCAACCTAACAGTTGCAGTCAGGTTGCATGGGAACCTGACTGCAACTGTTAGGTTGCATGGGGATCGCAAAGAAGGAGAATGGAGTAAAATTGCAGTGTCCAGATGCGCAAGCCTGACTGAGACCTATCCACACAGACTCAGTGCTGTGATTCCGGCCAAAGGTGCATCTACTAAATACTGACTTGAAGGGGGTGAATATTTATCACTTATTAATCACTTATTTTACATCACATATTTTTATTTAATTGACATTACTTTGTAGAAATCTACTTTCACTTTAGAGTTGATTTTTTTTTGTCAATTTTTTTTGTCAATAAAGCCAAATTATATTGACCATGATTCCATTTATAAAAACATTAAGAAGGAAAAACATCCAGAGGGTTGAATACTTTTTACAGGCGCTGTATACACAAAGAAAGTATGTGAATTTGACATTAAGACTGAATGAGTGAGTGTCTACACACAGTCATTTTCAACAGGTCTGGCTTTGTCCACACTTGTTGACATAAGAACCAACTGAAAAAATAACATTATTGAGCTTATGAAAAAGCAGAAGACAAATATCCTCTCAAGATACAAGATGAAATGCTCAACATTCCTGCAGCTGGAGAGGACATTCAAGTTATCGTCAAAGCCTTCCTGAGAGCTACAGTCTTCTCGTATGCTGTGAAGCTGGGCAGAAACTATAACACATATCCATCACCTACCTGTAGAGGTTTAAATCAGTGAACCAGTCTTGAACTACTATCACCACATGGCACACTGTAAACAGGAAGGCGGCAATCTGAAGAGACTGTTGACAGATTGTAGAGAGAATTATTATAGGAATTAAAATGACCAGCCAGCTGCCATAAACAATAAATCAGAGGACTCAAGGTATGTACTGGTCCCTTGAGGTCATGCATGTGTGCTCACATAAACAACTAGTGTTTTCCCCCACTGCCATCTGTAGGCCAGCCACTGACCTGCATCTCAACATATGTGTGAGGGAGGTTGTACTCTGGAGGCAACTTCCGATCGTTGTTGATGAGGTGGTCGAGAATAGATGGGCTGAGCATCGGCTTAAGAAACAAATAAAGGATTTTGGAGTCTACTTGTAACATATTTGTATTTCAAGGTAAAATTTCAATCTACACAGCAAATTGAAAATACTACTGTCACTTATCAAAATACTCCATTCTTACCTGTGTATCCAAGAAGATGACTCTCTCCTGTGTGATGAAGAAATCAATGCCTGTGCTCTGGTTTCCTCCTCTTTCCCTGATTTCTTGAGTCTGGGCTCTGAATACATAACCCCTGTGCAAACAAACAAGCATGCTTATTTCAAACTAAGGACACAATATGATCTCCATCACTTCCTCTTCTAATTAACTTCTCACTGGCAGCACAAGTCATAGATGTCTGAGAACCTAAAACCTGGGAAGTAAAGTGAGCGAGTGAGTGGGTGTAAAGGTCTAAATAAGTCTTTAGGTTGGAGTTATAATTTCCTATAAACAAAAAGTAATTGATTATATGGTTTTCTGGTGAATGGACACTGTACAGTGCCTCACACTAAACTGACTTTAAATGTGAACTACAACAATGTACTATGAGCTGAAACACTCCACTGGACTTCATGAAGACTGGTTTACTATATCGCCCCCATGTGTTCAAAGAGAGCACCATCACCTTTCAAGTGCAGCTTTACAATACACACGTTTGATAGGAAGAATTAACATATATGTAAGTAAGTGTGTGTGTGTGTATGTGTGTGTGTGTATGTGTATGTGTATGTGTGTGTGTGTGTGTGTGTGTGTGTGTGTGTGTCTTGACTTACCTCCCTCATAAACTTAACTGGCATAAGGTACTGCATTTTATTGTTTTAAATCCCTCTTACACGCTAGAGGACATTTTCAGTCATTATGGGAAAGTCTCCTCCTCATCAGCGTGTTTTAAGTTTTAACAATCTTCTGTTTTCCACTATTTTGATTTTCTCTGAGCAGTATTTTTTCTTAAACCTCTTGTAACAAATACAAAACTATATTTTGCTACTCTTGTTATTAAAGCTATTACAAGGAACTTTAATATCTTGTTGATTTTGGAGATCCCATGGACAGACACAGTAGCGTTTCCACTGTAATAACCATAAAACGTAATGACACAAATAAAATGATCAATATAAAAATGTCCTCCAATTTCTTTTTCAGTGGCTAATGTATGACTCACCATAACTTTAACTTTAACTGGGAAAATGTAAACACAGACTTGTAAATTTGTTGGGATGTGATAATTGTGCAGTCAAAATCTGATATCATGACAGCCCTACTTCTCACCTATCTGAGCAGTTTACAAGCTTGAGCTCATTGTTGGTGTTACAACCAACCTTACCTCTGATCTTCCTCAGGAGTGTTGGCAGATAACAGTGACATGACTGTAGATTTCCCTGCTCCCTGCAAGCCAATGACTCCCACCACCAACATGTCTGTCTGGTCCCTCAGATACTGCAACACATCACAACACAACTTAGATACAGTAAACCTTTAATACAGTGGCTTCACAATCATCTAAATTCAGTGAACATGAACTCACCTCCATGGCACTGTCACACCAATTCATCTGATCATCCACCAGCTTAATGCTGTGCTTCATCTTCTCTGGAGGGAGGAGTTTAGACTGGCCAACCATGGCTGGAAGTCATATGAAAAGATTTGCTTTTATTTTCTCTGTACATGTAGTTTCACAGAATCACTGTAACTGACATTTACAGCTGGAAAAAAGTCTATAGTAACTCACGGTCCACAGCACTGCTCGATGCAGAAGAACCCATTCCTCTGTTTTGGATCTGGTATACAGGCTGGGTTGGTCGCTGCCCTTCCTTCTCCATCTTGGATGGTCCAGGACCAGAAGGCTGAGCTGCTGCCTCTGGAGGGGTCCCCGGCTTCCCTCCATCGTCCCTGGCTTTCATTAGCATGATGGGCTTCTCCATGACTGGAGCTCCACTAACAGGTGCATTCTGTGATGGTTTGGCCTTGAAAAGAATAAAACACCACCACAAGTCTATAGATCAGATGAGCTGATACATACGAGCTGCACTTTCTGTGAAGATCACTTGATGACTGTGACTCATTCGTTTTGGCATTGTGTAGGTTTTCCTAAATTTTGGAAAGAATTATGTGAAATGTTCAAGTGCCTTATATCACCTTGGACAAAAGCATCTGCCAAATAAATTACTATGAAACTTTCTGCCAAACTTTCTTCTCAGATTCGATAACATGATGTTTGATTTCACATACTGCAGTCAAACTAATCCATAGTCTTACTATGGGTCCATCTGACTACCCTGCAAGCAAAGTGTTACCTTGACAAATCAAATAGTTCTAATGTCCTATCATTGTTACTGTGGGTATTATTGTTTGTGTTCATAAAAGATAATTACAAAAAGAGCTCAATATATTTTTGTGATCAACTTTCGGTTGTTATTTTTGCTTCAGATAAATAGAAATACACCAAAATGAAAAAAAAAACAAAAAAACAAAAAAACAAAAAAAAAAAAACAAGGAGCAACCCCAAAATCCCGCCCCACATTCATGGGTCTCCATACAGTTTTTGCAGGACAAAAAGATCCAGAACCTAACAATAAATGGAAACAGTGATTACACCAATTGCTTGATTTTATCTGCCATCACTTCACATGCTGAAATAGTACCAGCTCCAGCTCCATCAACTATTTCCATTGATCGCTCCATATTAATTATGTCAATAAATGTGTTAATCCACTGAGTATTTGTAGTCTGTTTGTAGTCCAACTTACAGCCAGCATCTTTTTGGCAGGAGTAGTGTCCGTTATAAGAACATCTATTCAAACATGTCAACTTTATTATGGGGTTTTATTCAAGAGTAACAAAAAGTTAGAGCATGGTACATTTATATCCAGTCCATCAGAGCTGATTCTCTAAATCCACATTTTGATTTAGACATTTAGACACTGACAGCTATGCCATTGTTAAACTATTGAGTTTTGATTTGTAAAGATAACAGATCGTTGGTTTTATGTGCTGACAAACATCATTTACATTTTCAAATTCTTTTTTAAAAAGACAGTCTATATGGTATCAAGTGTGACATAATGGTCCACAAGTTAGGCTGTTTTGCAGAATAGGTGGGGTTGGAGGAAAAAAATGTGAGGATATAGAATATTCTGTCTTTTGATTCAATCACTGAAACTGAAAGCTCATTTCAATCAATTTTATATTGAAATTGACACCCCTATTGCATTTAAAATACGCATGTGGCAACCTGTGAGTCCATCTGAGCAAAAGGTGCAGTTTGCAGTCCTTAAAAATAAATTCATATAACCTGTAGTTTCTGCACACTTTAAAGTAAGAAAGGCTCAGATGTAGTGAACAAAGATGGATGATTTAATATTCCAGACATAAATATTACAACAAAAACAAAGAACAGTTATGGCGTATTAATTGATCATTTAGTTTTTCATTCAACTTCACAAACATAGATTGGCTTTTGCCAAAGAAATCAAATTAAATGCTTTGACATAATCTGTCAAATCAGATATTGTTATAGTCAAAATTTATCGACTAATATATGCAAATACCAATATAGCTATGATAGGCCAACATCAGCCGATAATTTATCAGTCCCTTATGTAGTTTAAATAAATCTGCTGATCATCTGGCTCTTTCGAGGTAATGACAACAAGAGCTTAATATCCGTGGCAACATACCCTTTCTCCAGGGGGTTTAGCAAGAATGATGGGAGTCTTCTGGATGAGTGGGCCTGGTGGATCCTCGCTCCCATCCTAAACAGACAAATGAAGGGTAGTTACTGGTATTCTTAAATCCACAAGTTCAACCAGCAGTCAGAACAACACAGATTTTTTAAAATGAGAGTGTGTGTGTATTAATTCAGTTACCCTCCGTTCTCTAGGTTGGTATTCTCGATCTCGACTGGGTCCGGACAGATTTTGGCCTGGAGGTCCAGCGTCTCTGTCCCCCCGGCGTCGCCTCCTCCTGCGTCCCTGCCCGTACATCCCGGGCTGACTGTGGCCGGACTCTGACATGTCGCTACTCACCCGTGATTCACCTCAGCAGCACAACTGATTTCAACAAACAGCTTAGCTAGAGTTAGCTAAGGACGGGACCCCAGTCCAGGCAGAGATGAGCTGGAAATTATGTTACTTTCACTGAAATATCTCCGAAACTAGAAACCTGCTCTCTGTTGACAATGCTATAACGATTACTCACGCTAACGTTAAAAGTTAGTTAATGGTGACTTCGTGATAGCTGATCCCAAAGCGTTTGTCTATGGACATAAATAAGGTTAGCTTATGCTTTTTACTAGCGTGTTTGATTTAAAATTCGGCGTCAGCCGTTATAGCACGTTGGGGCGGTTATGAAATATAGATGTGCTGGAAGAAACTCCACCCGCCCGAAAGTCCACGCGTTACCAATCAAACGTATCTCGTCCGTCTTGTAAATGAAGTCGTTATGAAACAACCTAAAGATATGGTCAGTTCCACCACTTCCAGGATCATTTTGAGGTATAACCTCGTTATTCTGCATAATTTACACTATAAATGAATGTAAGAACATATAATACATCCTGTTCTTGTTTTGTTGTGTTCTGATGCTTTTTATTTTACTTTATTAGACAGTAAATTAATAATATTCATATTCTTATATCATTAGTAGCTTTCTTAAAGGCATAGTTTAAATAGTATTGTCTACAATATAAGTTTTGTTCAAATGAAGATGACAATGCGTCGTTTAGGTTACTTCAAATGAATCTAAAAAGAAACCATATTAATAATTCAAGGCCTCCTGCTTAACATTTTTAGCCAGTGGCTAAGTACATCAAACACAAGTTTATCCCGTAGACCATATAATAAATAATATATATTCTTTAAATAGTACATAAATAATAGTAAACAACAACGACGACGACGACAACAACAACAACAACAACAAAATAAATAAATAATAATAATAATAATAATACTCTTGCGAAGTTTGGAGAAAATTAACTTAAACTTCCCCTCTGATGCATTTTGGGACATGTAGGCATCTCTCTTCCGGTTTCAAACGGACATGGAGGGGCTCGGTGTGTGGACGCCATCAACATGAAGGGTTTTTCTTTTTGCAGTGTACTGGATTGTATCTGTATTATCGTCACCTGTACAGATGGATGTGCCTCAGATTCACATGTCGAATAGAGGCTTTCATTTCCTCAAAAACCAGAATACTTACATACAAGTTAACGTTAACACCAGCGATTTGTGTTTTCAACTAACAGTTAACTGTTAACGCTCAGTAACTGACTTGGACGAACCATCACCTTCTAGTTTGGAGGCATCAAATGCAGTTGTCTTCTAGTACTTGTGGACAGATGTAAGTACAGTGTCCTTTTTTCAGATGAAAATGTAATGTAGCGAGCTGCCCTGTTACATGGCTCAAACACAACACATGGTGGGCTGTAATGTTAGCTTCATGTGGGAAACTGCTTCAAAGGGAAATATAGTGTAAGCTAATTTAATGAGTTATGCTGCTAATGACGCAGAAGACACAAAAGGTTTAACACACCAGAGCTGCAACTAATGGCCATTGTAATTACTAATAATCTATAAACTGTCAGAAAATTAACCGGTCACAACTTAGCTGATCCTACGGCGACTTCTTAAAAGTCTTTATTTTGGGTAAAACTAGCTGGCTAAAACATACAGAATCAAAATAATATAGTAATGTTATGTCACAAAAATAATAACAATGACACAAGAAAATAAGACTAAGAGCCTGCAGCCATGCTAGCAGGTCTGTGAAGCTTGTACTTAAATTTGAATACGCTTACAATTACAAAGTTAACATGCTATTGTGAAACAGGTATACCATATTACTCTTAATAACCCTCTTAGTTTAGCATGGTAGCTAATTAGCACTAAACACAAAGCTGAGGCTGATGGGACTGTCATTTTGCTGATGTTTGTTTCATTCAAAGCCACAAATATGAACCTGTCTGTGTGACACTAGAGGAAGAGTCAAGGGAACAACAGTCAGTCAGCTCCATCCCCTGAGGACCATGCATATCTATACAAAATTTAATAGAAATCCCTACAACAGTTATTGAGGTATATTTGAGAATGTTTGGCATTTTTGCTGGATAAAAAAATAAAACAAATTTGCATATATGACGTAACTGATTTGTTTTTGGTCAGTCAGCTAAATTAAATAAAATACACATAAGGTTGTCAGAGGTATAGGTTAGAGCCTGACCAATACTATGGGCCTGACAATGGCCTATCACAGCTATATCGGCCTAAGTTACTACTGTATATTGTCCGATATACACTTATATGAAAACTTTTTTAAACAGAACATACTGCAGATTGATTTTATTTGTTGGCACTTGGCAGCATTTTATGTATATCTGAAGCATTTGCTCAATTCAGGTTTAATACAGTATATACAAATATTTTGCACTATTTGTATTATTTATAATTATCTTAAGTACCGGTGAAAAGTTAAGTTTCAGTGCCTTAATGTTATTTTGGACAATAATGTTCATTATCAAACTGTAAAACATCCCGCTTCCAATACATATCTTAGTTACAATTGTTAACCACTTTTGAGGGATCAGCTAGCTGACAACAGGACAGGTTGCATGTTGTTAATGAAAAATAAAACAAACAATCGAAAGAGGTATTCATTTGTATAAATTTTTATACTAGTATTGCATCAAAGTTTAAAATGCTGGTATTGTGACAACTCTAATAATTACTGTAGTTTTGCTAAATCTTCTTAAATAGCTGTAATCTGTAATATGGATTTGGTCCCAAACTAATGTTCTAAGTCTGTCCATTCTGCTTTAAATTGCAGACCACCCAGAGTTTGCCTTGACCAGCTCCTTTATGTCTGAAGACTCCAGCAGCGATGACGAATGGCATGTATCTACAAAAAGGCAGGTGTTTGTTGCACAGCCAATGCCAAAATGTTGGGAATGTGGCAAAACAATCCGCAACATAAAAAGCTTGCTGTCACACTACAAAGGCCACAATATCAAAGCTACCTGCCACATCTGCAAGGTTACTTTCCGACGCCTGACGTCACTCACCACACATCTGGATAATGCCCACTCACCACCTTTCTGCAAAAAGTGCCAACAGTCTTTCAGTAATGTGTGGGAGTTGAACAAGCACACAGAGACACATTGCATGGACTGCAAATCATTTCAAGAAGCTCCTAATTTGATTTCTACTGTCATACATCAGAGTCAGAACGGTGGCAACTTTTTTAATAAGGTGACTGCACAGCAAAGCACAATCTCAGTACTGTATGACTCAGTATCAGAGCTGAGACCTCAACAAAGAACTGAGATGAAGCCTGGAAGACCTGAGACACCTGTGAACAGTGTAGAATATATAGTGGGCGAAGATGACATTGACATAGACAGTGATTGTGAGAGGGCAGGTGATTCAACAAGCTCAGATTCTGATGATGAAGATAGGAAACGCTCTAAACAAGACCCAGAGTCAGATGGTGGCTCAAGTACAACTGATTGCTCCAGTGACTCTTCCAAAAGTCCACACTCTAAAAACACCCCAGGCCTTCCTAGTGTTAACACTTCAATATGTGCTTCGTGCGGTCGAGGGCCATTTAGGTCTATGAAGCTCCATCTGCTGCACTGTAGTGGTGTACGGGTGAAATATCAATGCTCTCTGTGCAAGGAGCTCTTTCTAACTGAGGCATCTCTTAATGAACACTACATGCCTTTGTATAACTGTGACATCTGTGGCCAAGTTTTCTCTCACTTGGACTCATACCGTCAACACCAGTGTCCCAAAGGAAGCAAGTCACCGTTGGTCCTCTTTTGCTCTGAGTCGATGCCGCAAGCATGTAAAATATGCAAATCCTTTTTCACCAATGAGAAAACATTGTTAAACCATGTCACCAGAGCTCACGCATCAGTGGTCAGCACCAAGGTGTGCATCATTGCCAAGCCGGGTGTCCCAGGCACAGGAACCCAGTCAGTCATTAGAAGTCCAAATGTTGTCAACCAGGTAATTAATGGAAAGCTTCGTGCAGGACCACTATCCACTGTTGTGAAATCCAGCCCTTTGGTGTCTGCTTCTGCACTTATCAGATCGGGGAACAACTGCACCTTAGATCAACCAACCAGCCAGCCTTTAAGCCATCTTTCTGCACCTTTTTATGACCCTGGTACCACTGACACAAGTCAAGCCACTGCGGCACCCGCCTCCCCACCAATGCCGACTATTATGGCCATGTTTGAGCACGACAGCCAGGATGTGGCTTTGATGAAACGGATGAACACAGGCTGGCGCGCCAAAGCCTCTTACCCTTGCAGGCAGTGTGGCGCCATCTTGCGGCAGCCCTCCCTCATCATCAGCCACCGCTACCTCCACAGAGGCCGCCGCTCACACCAGTGCCAGTGTGGACGAGCTTTTAAGCACCGACTGCACCTCCTGCGTCATTGTGTTCAGCACGCAGAAGCCATAAGCTACATCTGTGTCAGCTGTGGGGAGACTTTCACAGGAGCAAAACTCTTAGCTGAACACTTGAAGGGCAAGACACGGAAAAAAGCCCGTTCTAAAAGGAAACATAAAGTTAAGAGAAAGTGCAGAATGCCCTTCACATGTGACTGTGGACTACTATTTTTTAGGCCTTCAGCTTACATATGGCACCAACTTCAAAACAGGAAAAAAACAAAACGATTGAAGAAGCCCTTGAAATGACGAAGCACCAACAGATCTCTGGTTTATCCATGATTTGAGCACCACACTTAAAAACAAAATGTTGAATTAAAAGAGACCTTTCCCACATGTCATCTAGGGGTGTCATGATTTCAAGTCAAAATCTAAAGTAATTAAAAATGAGCTAAATTGAAAAAAGATTGAACTCAAAAGCAGAATCGGCAATTCTCCCAGTATTTAACCTGTAGCCTGTTGTTGCACTTTTTTCTTTATCTTATTAAAGAGGAGTTTGAAATTGAAAATGACAGTTGTCTGACAATTACATAGCCCACAGTGCTAAAAAAAAAATGTAATTGTGACCTTAAAATCAAAAATCAAAACAAATTGTGGTATAGGAGAATCATGACACCCCTAATGTCATCCCATTGTCACTATTTTATTTTATTGTTTTATTATCAAGTGACAAAATCAAAGCAAAATCATGTTTATTTTTAATGGCTTTTAATTATAAGCATGTCCTGGAAGGTTGTTAACATGATTTCACCATGTGCAAATGATACAGAGTAAACAGGGTTTCTCAGAAGTTCTTTTGACAACATACCAGAGTACAAATTAACCCACAAGGAACATATTTTTTTCAGTTTTGGATTAAGTTAAAAAACACATCAAAACTCCAGTTTATCCTCCAGAGAAAGAGTTAGTCCAGTTTTGTTAATTTTTCTCACAAAGTGCATTTTTAACAGTGAGGTTTGTATGGGAGTTTCTGAGTCCTCTTTCAGACTTGTTTTCACTACAGCTGATTCAAATGTTTTGTTCCTGTGAGACACTGTAGAGGGCTTGGGATTCAAGTTGAAAATAGCATATGACTTTTTTTTTTATGGTTGTTATATAATGTTTAAAGTTTCAATGTTAATGGTTCCCATTATATTGTAGTGCACTTAATTTATGTCCACTAGATGGAGCTGTTGAGTTGCTAAAATAAGTCACAAGGCAGCTTACACTCAACTATTACTGTTCTGAGAACAGGTGTAAACTGATGCTTGCAACTTTAAATATAGACGTTCATCTATGAGTTTCCGTTGACATCCCTTAAAAAAAATCCCAAGTCTTTGAAATAAAGGTTTCTTCCCACAATATTTGAACTGAAGTTTAGTGTCTGCTCTTGGTTGAGTATCAAAACACATCACTTCATGCACAACTCACTTTGTGGGTTACAGGAAAAGCAGAACATTGAAGAACTGAAGAAATTGAATTCTACTCTGTAAGCCTGTTTGCAAACAATAACTGACTTAGTGACCATTAAAGGGACAGTTCACCCCAAAATCGAAAATACATATTTTTCCTCTGCAGTGCAATTTATCCATTTAGATTATTTTGGTGTGAGTTCCCGAGATTTTGAGATATAGACTGTATATTTGGGTGTTCAAATCACCAAATAAATACATTTAAAAAACCCAACACCAGTGTCTCTTTCCAGATGTCATGACCTAGTTACTCAAGATAATCCGCAGACCTTGTTGTAAAGAGTTTCATGTTGGAACTGCTTTCCTTCTAGCAAAAAGAAAGTAGTTCCAGTAGATTTTACTGCAGAAAGAAAGCAGTTATATTAGATTCTACCATAGAAAGAAAATAGTTCCTACTTGAAACTGCTCGCAGCAAGGTCTGTGGATTATCTTGAGTAACTGGGTCATGATTTCTGGAAAGAGACATTGCTGTTGAGTTTTTCAAATGTATGTTTTTTTGGCGGTTTGAACACCACAAGCTGTGTGTCATATTCAAGGAGGCAGACACCTCTACGGCTGATATCTCCCAAAATTGTGCAGCTCACACCATAACAATCTAGGTGGATGAATAGCACTTAAGGTAAGAGGAAAATTACATATTTTTGATTTTGGGGTGAACTGTCCCTTTAAACTGTCTACTGTTGAAAATGGGTATTTGCAAGAGGTTTTCATGAATCAGATCAGACTACTATTAAAACACTGAAAGAAATTTAAAATAAAATTAAGATGTAAAAATATCTTATTCCACAGGAATAAGGCAGTGACGGAGTCCATCAATGAAACTTTACAAGTAGCAGTTAAGTTAGGAAGCCCTGGACTGGCCTTTTGACAGTGTGGATTACAAGGCACTCCACAGTCCCTGTTTGAGATTAATTCAGTTCTCTGTGCACAGTCACAAATATAACTGCTGAAAACACAACAGATTTCTCAAAATGCACTGTGATTCTGCCACAGTAAATTGAAGTCTTTTTTTTTTATCTGTATAATTTTACAGCTATGAGTCATTGTGCAGTGCACTCAGCACAGGGCCAGAGGATGAGATCTTTAGTAGGTATGCCAGTCCTCCAAGTGGTTCAGCATGTTAAGAGTCTGGAGCAGCTCTGGGTGGAGAGGATTTACCATCTCACTTAATGGATACTGTAGATGAAAAAGCTGAAGAAAATCTGTCTCTCTAAATAAGTGTATGAAGCCATGTCACCTGCAAACAGAAAACAACAAAAAAATTATTTTCCTTAGCAGACGTGTTCTGACTCAGCTTAGACACCACATCCTGCACTGTGTTGTGATCACTTCTGCGCAGCGTCGCTGGGCGCCGTAAGTGTTGTTTACCTGATCTCTGGGTTGCGGTGACGTAGGACCTGAGACAGCAGCTCAGAGGTCTGGTGGAAGCAGCGACTCAGCTCGTCCAGCTTCTGCTCCATGGAGAGGATACGCTGCTCCAGCTCCCGATATGAGTTATTCCAATTGGCACTGAGGTCGCACATGATCATCTGCATCTGTTGAAATGCAAAACTTTTTGTATTTCACTCATTCTTGAGAGCTGGGACAAAACCATATTTTGAGAGAGGAGGGGGGACAAAAAGTCATAGTATTATAATATACAGTAAAACATGTAGGAAATGTTTAATAGTTTGTGTTGCATTAAAGACAAGATTATTTAATTAGCTGTATAATAAAAAAGTTTGATATACTTTTGTTCAAGACATAAATGCCACTATAATGTTGCCCACTGACAATTTCTATTGATAATGCAATTTTCTCTGTGTGATAAACATATATCATTTATCAACACAAACACTCAATAGGTGGACAATGTTTTTTTTATTTATTTTTTTTATTTTTATGTAAACTAATTTTTTAATCCTTATAAACATATATTAAATGAACTTCACAGAAAAAAACTTCTCAATGATGGAACTGACATCACATTCAGGGTCATGTCCAGGCGTTTTTGACTAGGGGCCCAAGTGGGGCACTGACTTCTTTTTGTTTTTTGTTTTTTTACTTGAAAAAAAAACATACTAATTTCAAACACATTTCTCAGTTGAAATTAGATTTTTTTTTTTTTTTTTTTTTTTTTCATTTCAACGCATGGCTGCTAAATGTATTTATGGATGTGTTGCTTTTCTTGGTCATTTATGACAGTAAATGAAGAGTGTTTTGGTTTTGGACTGTTGGTTTGACAGAAGGAGCAATTTGATGAAATCATTTTGGGCTCTGGGAAATTGGGATGTGCATTTTCCAGTTTTTTGACATTTAAACAATCAATTTATTGTGAAAATAATCTTCAGAATGATAAATTATGAAAATAATTGTTATTTGTGGCCCTAGCCGCAAGCCATCTCACTGGGGCAAAGTCCAACCCCAGTGTTGCCAGCTTAGAAAGTCCCACTACATTTTGCAGCCCCTTTAGCAACTTGCTCGCTGTGGCTCAGCTGCTCTCAGTCACTAGGAGAGAGCAGCATGTTCAGTTTACATACTGTAACTAACTAATTGCAAAGTCACCATGGCATAGTTTACTTTTGTCATCTTACCAAGGGGCTACACTTGCAGTCTGGAAAAACTAAGCTTGTTTTCCATATAAATCAATCAAGAGAATGTGTTTTAAAATGCACAATTACACATTAGTGCCTCTGACTGGGTAATGTCTTTATATTTCAGGTTTATTCCACATGGAAAACCTATCTGGGCCTATGAATTCCTGACACAAATGCATCCTGAGACATTTTATGGAGATTTTTTAACAAGCATTTAATGTGTCTGAACACCTAGCGATAAACAGCCTGTAAAATACTGCGTAATAGTCTGCGCAAGTAGTGAGTGTGTTTTTAGGGGGATCTTTGTCTTATGTGGTGTTACCTTTTCCAATGGAACATGTACAAAACATTCCAGTGACAGCTGTCGTTTTACCTTTGGGAGGTCCACCATCTCACTGACGTAATCTCTCAGCTTTCTTTGTTTGAGGCGTAAATGCCGGAATCTGTGCAGAAAGAAAGGTAACATGGAAGAATTTCAAACGTAATTTAAATTATTCCAAATGTTGCACTGAGACACAGAAAGAGAAAGTGGTAACACTTTACAATAAAGGTACAAATCATATTTTTAAGCAGTGCATGAATCATGATGATTTGATGTACTGCACAGGATGCATCATGAAGTCCTGCTGCTCACCATTAATGAATGATCAAGTCATCATGGCTCAATGAGAATAGGACACACTTCATAGGTCAGCAGTTAAGGAATGTAAATTCACAGTTAATTCATACATTAAGTGATATGCATCAAGTTATCTGGATTCCAGTAAGAAAAGTTTATTTCAGTACCATATATTTGCTTAGCCTCTCTGAAAACAGAATTGTACGTGTTCTCATAAAAATATGAAGCTATGTTTTTGTTTTGTTTTTGTTTTTATTCCATAAGACAGCTGAAGACGTGACAGAATGGGGGGCCAGGAGAGTGAGTGAATGACATGCAGCCAAGGGCTCCTGTAATTAGATATGCTCTGTTAGGGGTTCATCTATGTTGAAAAGAAAAACAAATTTTTGAGATGGTGAACAGATGATGCTCAGGGACCTGTAAAAGCAAAATATATTTCATTTTAAGCTAATGTAAAAAAAAAAAAAGTCTGATAAAAACATCAAAATGAAAGATCTGATGGCTAATATTACCCAAAGACTAGCTAATTCACTAGCTAATCTACATCAATTGTTTCCTAGCTACTTACATATGATAGCTAATATTACTAAAGCACTAGTGGTTTGCTGTTTACCAATCTTGCTCAACTCAACTGGAGCACAGCAAAAAGGGGCAGGACTTAGGGAGAGTCAATTGTGATGTATAATTTGTTAGTGTCAATGATTTCATGATACATCCTGTATAAATTCATGCATTAAATAAATGCATTTTATAAGTATATTATTTGTACCTTTATTGTAAAGTGTTACCAAAAAGGTTATGGCAATGTTAGGGCAAGGTTACTCTATAAAATTCAGGGATTATATACTCCAATAAGAGTTTTTAAGTGCCTATCTATGGATGAAGTGCCTTATTTTTGGACAAACGGAACAGTCCTGGCACAATATAGTGCTCCTGATTTGGAGAGGAATATACTGACAACTTGAGTATCTACTACTCAACATGCAGAACTCATGCTGTGCTTGTTACATAGCAGTAAAACCTTACTAGAAGGGTTTTGACATAGAAAGCTGGAAAACACCTAAATTTAGTACCTTTAAACCACCAAGAGAGACATATGGAAACCAATATTGCAATCAAGCAGCCAGTCTCTGAACACATTAGAGTGATGGAGTGATCGTCTCATTACAGTATACAGTTCTTAATTCCAAGGTGTGGTGGTCCCTCCCTTGTGCTTTCCACAGTGTGTTTATTTATAGTGGCTTTGCCCAGTGTAAAGCAGGAAGTACAACCCCTCCACCCACACACTCACACACATAATCCTGTTGTCAGGATAATGAACCGTACAATCACACTTCTGGACTTCCTGTCTTGTGCAATCCACTTGTAGAAGAGAAGCTCAATAACAAGAGGACGCAACTCCAATGGAAATGTAATGGTTTCCATGTTCATTTTCTTCATGAGTGCCTCAGAAAAGGTATAATATGTTGTGTATTACTGTCAAATTATACAACGCCAACAGCAAAACACTTGGGACTTTGTATGAAATGTAAATAAAAGTAGAGTGTAATGATTTACAAAATCTTTTTGACTTATACTCTTATGTTCAAACTGACACATTATTGTTTTTTTGCAAATACACACTCATTCAGAACTTGATACCTGCAACATGTTCCAAATAAGCTGGGACAGTGGCATCTTTATCATTGTGATACGTCACTTTTTCTTTTAACAACACTCAGTAAGTTTTTGGGAACTGGGGACACTAATTGTTGAAGTTTTGAAAGTGAAATTCTTTCTCATTCTTCCTTGATATACAACTTTAGATGCTCAATGGTTTGGGGTTTCTGTTGACGTATTTTGCGCAATAATGCACCACACATTTTCAAAGGTAGACAGGTCTGGACTGCAGGCAGGTCAGTCTAGTACCTGAACTCTTTTACTAAGAAGCCACACGGTTGTAATGCGTACAGAATGTCTCTTGGCATTGTCTTGCTGAAATAAGCAGGAACGTCCCTGACAATCTGGATGGTCTTTTTCCTCTTTAGCATAGAGGTCACATTGTCCATGATTTCTGAAAACAAACTGAAATGTGGACTCATCAGACCACAGCACACTTTTCATTACATCAGTCCGTCTCAAATTAGTTCGGGCACCAGAGATGTCAGCAGCGATGCTGGATCTTGTTGATATGTGGCTTTCGCTTTGCATGGTAGAATCTTTTCATTTGTAAATGCAGCGGAAAACTGTTTACCGCCAATGTTTTTCTTAAGTGTTCCAGAGCCCCTGTAGTATCCTGTGTACATTTACATGAGTTTTTAATGCGGTGCCTCTTGAAGGTTCAAAGGTCACAGGCATTCAATACAGGTTTTTGGCTTTGCCCCCATGTGCTGTGTCCCCCATGTTTCTCTGAATCTTGATCTGAATGATATTTAATGGGGTTGTAGATAGTGAAAACGCACAATTCCACGCAGTTTTGAGTTGAAAAACGCCATTCAGCTATTTGCTCTTTTTCACAAAGAGGTGACCATCACCTCATCATTTCTTGTGAACATTTGAGCCTTTCAAGGATGTCCCTTTCATACCCAATCATGATACTATCACCTGTGACCAATTAGCCTGTTTACCTGTGACTGTTCCAAACAGGTGTTTGAGCATTTCACAACTTTTCATATCTTTTGTTGCCCTTGTCCCAACTTTTTTTTAAGTGTTGCAGCCATCAAATTCAGACTATTGTGTATATTTACAAAAAAAAAATTAGTTTGAATTATGTCTGTGAAGGTTCTCAGTCATCCAATTAGTTTGAACGTTAAATATCTTGTCTTTGTACTGGATTAAAAACTAGTAAAAATGTTATTTGGTAACATTTGTCAGAACCTTGCCTTGAATTCTGTATAATAAAAGGGTGGACCCTTGTTCACACATGCCCTGCCCACATAAAAGAGGCAAACAAGGTCAAATTAGTAATCTAAATTAGCCATTAAAAACTGTGACTCTGTGGTTAAGCATGTTGACATGAAGTTAATGACCCGTAAAATACACATGAAAAGCACACAAACCACCCCCACTCACACCCTCGCCCAGACACAAACACACATAGACATCCCCGCCTGGAGGTATTATTTAGCGATACTGTAACTCACACTCTGATGGCTTCCAGAAGGCATCTCTGGTGTCTTCGATGCTCACCGCGGTTGCCCTTTGTCAGGTTTGTTCGGTGCAGAAGCCAGCATTCCCTTAGTACATTAGCAGCAGCATGGCGGATCTGGAAAAGGGACAAAGACATCAGAATCGATTGAGCAAACATGGAAGTTGGAGGAACTGAAATGTGGTTATAAGAGAAGAAGAGAAGAATCAAGTTCATTGGTCACTCATTAAGGATGGCACAATACCAAAAACTCAAGGTATGATAATATGATAAAAAAAACTCCATCATACGATGTTTATTGTGATATTTAAAAACAACGAAAATTGACAATGTGAAAAAATGTAATTTACTAAATAATAAAGCTGATGTGTACAGCATTTTTGTATGCATTCAATTTGTTTTACTTTTTAACTTATAGTGCCTCTGCTTTCCCTCTTTATTAAAAAAAGTAGCCTACCATGACTTACGCATGTGCAAAACTGACATGAATTATCTTTGGCAATGAATGCTTGAATTAAATATGTTCAACTGTAAAACAAAAACAATGCAGCAGCCCGTAGCAGTCCTTTTATAAAATAAAAAAATAAAAAGTAATATCAGGGTAGATCATCACAGGTATCGAGACATTTTTTTGACTTAAATATTGTGATATTCGACATATTGTTACACCCCTATCACACATTCATACACAGTGCCATTTTGCCACGCCCAAGGACAACTCCTGTTCTAAACCTGCGCATTGGTCAAGGGCACTGACTGGCAAACATACAAGTTTGTCTTTTTTAACCACGCAAACATGAGGAGAACACACATTGAGGTGAGGTGACAGCGCTAACCAAAGCGGTGCAAACCACTGAGCCACTGTGAGCCTCAGTGAGTTTTAACCATTGACATATATATGATGAGATGGACAACATGACAGCTCCAAAAACACTAAGCCAAAAGACCTTGATCACCCACTGGTGGCTGGCTGCAGTATGGGTAATTAATTCTGCCTCCATTTTAGCAGAGAGGGCACGAGACAAACATGGAAGTACACATCAAATAGATTTTTCCAAAATATGGTTTCTGTCATTTTAGGTAGTTCTTATCACACTGACGTATGTTCAGGTGTTAATTTTTCTGATCAGATTGGTTGTAATTAGTTATTTCATGCTATAAAAAGCATGTTTCACATCATGGCTTACAGCTGAGACCTACTTACGAATGAGCTGGCCAGTTGGATGGGTGGAAACTAGAAAGTGCAGCTCCAACCCTGATTATTAATGTGCAGACTCTGGGTCCAAACTACATCACTAGTGCAAGATGGCAGCAGCCGTATTCGGGATATTTTGTCTTCATTTTATTTACAGTGGGAGGAAGTAGAGACACGTCCATTTTTATTTATGTCAATGGTTTCAATTCATTGGTGTTCTTCTCCATCAAAGTCTTGAGTAAAATGCGAAAGACTTGTGCACTCTGACGAGAAACGGGAGTCATGAGACCAACAAGATAAAGGCAATCAAACTTGCAAGTCTGACTGACAAAACCACACAGCGCTTGTTTTTCAACAGAATTTGGTTATCAATCATTTTCATGCACCAAGTAAGATCACGAGTCATCCAACTCAGCTGATTGAATCCAGATAGTCTTTCTTGTTCAACCATTTTGCTCTTTGATGCTGATTTCTGATAAAACAGAACTCTGAAGGTCTTATTTTCACAGAGATGCTTATATACACAAATGTGAAGGACAGACCTCACACACTAGAACTGATGTTTAGACATTGCAGGATTTCTCCAGCATCACCTTTTTGCACTTTTCTCTTTGATTCTATTCATGTCTGTTTGTCTTCCTGCACAAATCACTGTAACTGCCCTGTGATGATGTCACTCTGGCCCTGTTGTGAGGGTTATTAATAGAGGCTGTCAGTGTCTACATCCAGATGTCTTCCCTTGTTCCCATCAGTGTAAATCTGGACTGCACCAGATAGCTCGGAAGAATGCACGCACACGCACATTAACACACACACCAGAACAACCACAAGCAAGGCATAAAGATGCACCTAGTGACAGGATGCAGCCACCAGGAGAAAGGAAATGGTTGTATCCTCCAAAGCGGTGCACCTACTGCAATCAGACATTACTTGAGAAGCTGTAGCACTGCATACAAAGCACAAACTAAGCTTGTAGGGACTCTTATCAATCATTACACATTTATGTATATTCCTAAGACATTTTTCTGGCTTTATGACAAATTTTCCTTGTAAGCTTTTGTTTATCAGACACCTCCTTCTTCCCATCAATAAGCAAACACTTGAATCCTGTCCAAGACTACAAACAGAGTAAGTCCTCTGCAAGCCACTTCCACACACACTCACAAACACACATACACGTAAACACAACCGGTTTCCTGCCCGACGCTGCACCGTCCTGATCTGACACAAGTTTCTTTCCTGACAGAGATCAGATGATTTCCTCTGTTTGACGCCTTGAAAATGCTGTAAAGAGTTTGGCAAACCTCATCTCCCTCCTCTTTTCCCACACTATTCTGTCCTCTGGTGTCTCTTATTTAAGGAAAAAAATAATTATAATAAGACCCAAAAACCAAAACATACGCACGACACGGAAAGTAGTGACGCTTCCATCCTGACAGCTCTATCCGCTTAATCATCTCCCTTATTTGTGGTGTTGATCCACTGCAGTAACCTCTGATGGAAGGGAGGGGAGTCCATTGTTTACTAAATGTTAGGGTAGTTTATTTGATTATTAGATAAAGATTATCACAAAAATGCTGCAAAAATAATAATCTCCATTTGAGAACTTTACAACACCCATCCGTTACACCTGCTATATTGGACATTTTAATGTAGATCTGTATGTCTTTGTGTTACCTGTGATGTCTTCATGTTGTCACATGACACTACACAAGATGAATATGAATGGATATGAATAACTAACATTTCTGCATTAAAGTTCTGGTATGTAAGATTTACATGATTTATTGGCAGGAATATGGTAGAATGCAACATAATATTCATTAGTGTATAATCACATGAAAATAATAATTTGTTTTTCGTTACCAATGAGTTGTTTATATCTACAGAGGGTACAGGTCCTCTACCATGGAGGTCACCATGTTGCACTGCCATGTTTGTACAGTAGCCCAGAACAGACAAACCAAACACTGGCTCTGTATTTTCTTTCTTTGTTTCACGGCCAACATAGGTTCTCCTACACACTTGAAGGGGAGGGTGATTGTGTGGGTTTGTAATCTGCAAGCTCACCACTAGATGCCACTACATCCTACACACTGGGTTAAAATGCCTAAAGACGACTAGATCTATGTTTTACATTTTGTTTAGTTCTGTATTTACATTACCCAAATGTTTTCAACAATGTTCAATCCCAGAGAAATACAAAATTCTATCCAAGGATCTGGCCTTTCATTTAGTCACCTGTCAATAGCATCATATCCCCTTTACCCCCTCTTGTTGCTGTAACACAGGAAACACCAGATGATACATCAGAGAGTGAGGAAGGAAGCTGGCAAACATGACTAAATGTAATATGAAAAAAAGGTTGATACATTACCTTGTCCGTGTAAGATATATTTTCATTGCCATGGTAACAAGTTAATGCCAAACTCACCCTACTTTTAGCCCAGATTTTCCACTTGCCGACAGTTTTTGGAAATTGCTGATGGCAGTTCCCAAATCACAACAAGACAACAACTCCCATGACCCCAAGCTTCTTCACCATGTTATCAAATATCTTTGATTATTGTTTTGATGTGAGACAGGCCTACTGGCAGAAATTACACTCTGTAAGTTTAAGAGTGAATTATCTGACCTATTTCGCTATAGTGTGTTAATAATTGTATGTAAATAGTCTATTTTCATTGAATGCTATACTGGGGAGGATGCTGAATTCTGCTGTATGGTGGCTTTCTATTAAACACCCAGAATTTTACATCTTTTGGCCCATTCAATACAAACATTTTCCAAAGCATACCAAAGTGTTTTCATTTTTTTATTGAGTTATGTTATTATTGTCTGCCAATGCAGTGCAGGCTTTTGAAATCATTCTGCGCTTAGAGCTGGATTACAACGCAATGTTCCCGTGACTGTGACAACAATAAACACAGACATGGTGTTCATTGTGATGGATTACCTAGCTTAAACAAGTTTCAAGTTTCTGCAGGCTGATTTTCATGCAGAAATTAGAGGGAGGGCACGTTCTAAAAAATCTAAAACATCACAGCATATTTTGAAACAGAGTCAGCAGCAACATAAAGTACACATGATTTGTAGTAAATGGGCCAGAACATGCAAAAATATATCATCTTTGAAGTAACATTTATCAGATGTAGCCTGTCAGAGTGATGCAAATGATAAGAAACAGCAAAATCGCAAGCGGAAATGGCCATGTGTGTACACCCAAAAGTTATATTTCTGATGAAGAAAGTGTTGCAAAAAATAAAATTGATGAGTTGAATTTTTACTGAATAACTTATTTTGCTCTTACCCTCTTAGAGATCTGGATGTCCAGCATGAAGAAGTGCACATGTTTCTCTCCTTTGTTTAACGCCAGCGTCTTGGTAACGACTGCAACCAGCATGGCAGTGCAGGCTACACCCTAAAAACCCAACGAACACACACAGATGTTGGCATGGTTATATATTTGCCATCTGCCTGTCTTCTCAGCAGTTTCTAAATAATCATATAAGCACTGGAGATGGATCATGAACTGACATCAACAAGGCAGAACTCAAGAAAAACTGATGTAATCTTTTACAGTCTGACTTTGAGCCTGAATTTGTCTACATCCACGACAGTCATTAGAATCTTGTGTGTTTTGCTCCACCATGGCCCTCAAGGGAAAGCACTTATTCAGAAAACTGAATGTTGATCTTCATACCTCATATGGTTACGTCCAATAAATCAAAGTTATATTTACACACAGAGAGTTCAATGGTTAAACACAGGCCTCTGTGGCACTGCTATAGTGCTGCTTTCCTCTGAGAATAGCTTTGTGCTATTGCTGGATGGGGAAGGTTCAGTCAGGCCGCAGAGCAAATCACATCCAAATAGTCACACAAAAAGACACGTCACAGGAAACTTAGACAAAACATTACATTCATTTCATGTCCACCATAGATGATGATAGAAGATTACCAGACTTTACCTGTTTTCTTCTTTTCAGCTTGCATTAGAAACAGAGAGAAAGAGGGGGAGGTCAAGCACAAGCATAAACCTGAGTTTTAAATTTATACTTCACTCCAACAGCCACAAAATATCTATCATTACACTGTCTGTGAAACCTGGGAGGTACTCTTTCCTTGGATCCATCCGCACACAGCGATGGCATGCAAACAGTGTTGTCAACCCCTGAACACAGCTGCAAATTGAGTTACGGCTGGCTGGAGAGAAGCAGAAGTGCTGACCATAGAGGCTTTCAGCCATATTACAGGTGTGAGAGCCCCAGTGACTGGCTCCCAGAACTGCCCTGATGGGAGAAGGAAATTTATTTTTTTCCAAATCACTGGCACAGGTTGGCACACCCTCCTGTTGTAGTGGTGCCAAAGGCAATAAACCACCTAAAAATGGATATGGTGGAAAGTTTTCCCTTATAAGGGGGGAAGCTTATAAAAACAAGGCAGATGGAGAAAGGGAGAGGGAAAAGATTGTTTTCCACTCTGTCACAGAGGTGTCTAAACCGGACCCATGCCCACATCCAGAACCACGGCGGTGGCTCTTATCTGCTTGTACCAGCATTTACGGCAGCAGAGGTGAGGCAGACAACCAAAGTCTATTACCTTTTTAAACACACAGCCACTCCTCGCTCTCAGTGACGCATTGTTTATCTTACTTTACTGTAAGTCTTTGTGTTTTATCTCAGATATCATTTCCCCATCCCTTTAACCTCCCATCTCTATCTCTGACCCTACCTTCCACCTTTTTGTCAGTCTTAACCTTGCCACTCCTTTGTGTTATCATAAAAAACACAATACTGTCTTGCTGTAATATTAAAAAACAGCACTGTGCATCAAACAATTGGAACTGGCTTTGTTGCTTCCTTTCTCTTTAGGATATTTTTTCCTTGTTATTCAATGATGACTCAGTTTTATTTGTTTATTTGTATAGTACCAAATAATAACAGTGTTATCTCAGTGCACTTTTCATACAGAGCAGGGGCTGCATTACAGAAACTTCCTATCTGAAGTCTTAAATTACGATTGGAGGAGTTGATAGGATTTTTCCCAATTTGGTATTACAGTGGTAAATCCTAACTAACTTCAGGAATCCTATATTTTCTTGCTTCATCCTCTTCTCGGGTTAGGAAATCCTAAATAGCCTACTCAACCCAACATCACTTATCTACTTGTGCTACTGTGTGCTTGCTCCCATCAAGAGCAAGCACTATGGTGACGATGGCGAGGTAAAACTTCATTTTAACAGGCAGAAACCTCAATTGAATCATGAGATAAATAATTAAGCTAAATTTAACCTCTAGTGTGACATATTTTGCAATATCTCCACAAGAGATGACAAGGAGAGAAGTCAGTATGCACAGCAAAACAATGTCATCACTCTGCAGAAACATCATGCCCCATACAGATGTTTTGTGTGGACTGCACAGCACCCACTGCATGCTGACATTTTCCCTCCCTCCATCTTTTCATGTGAGTGCCTGGTACCGCCAAGGTCCTTAATTTACAGCTGTGATCTAAATCACACACAAGGGAATGAAGGCATTCAGGTCTGTCAGCACCACTAGGGTGTGCAGCTGGGCAAAAGAGATCTAATGTGTCCAATGTAACTAGTGGAATAGTGCAGGGTAGGCTGGGATAAAATGCAAAAAGTGCAGAAGAGAGGTGAACCAAACTGAACTGACCCGATATAAAATGGGAAAAACTAAATAGGAAAAATGGGGGAAAGAGTTGCTGCAACGGAACAGAAACGTAAGGGAATGAAACAAACCAGAGAGGATGATATGGAACAGTACGGAACAGAATAGAGCACAATAATATGGAGCAGAAGCCAATAAAATAGAACAAATTAGAGCAGAATGGGAATTAATATATAAAAAGGAGAATGGCACAGAGCAGAAGACAAGGAAAGAAGCAGAACAAAGCAAAAATTGAATAGAAAAAAGTGTAGGTATTGAGGCCATTAAAAATGGACTTACAGAAACAAAACAGCAAAACAAAATGAAAAGAACAGCAACAGAATGTCTTGTTTTAGTGCCTTATCAAGCTGGTTGTCCATGTAGAGAAATGTTTGGCGGTTTGGTTAGGAACAAGTACAGAAGTGAAACAAAGATAAGAAGTGTCCATTCTTTGTGTTTATCAAACTGAGCATTAAATGTCTTTTGTGTTCAAACCACCACTGCTATGCTGGCTAAGCCATTTTCTGATAAGAGGGAAAAGAAGCCAAAACAACCACTTGAAATGAAATAATATAAATGCCTCAACAGGTATTACATGTTCATATACTTCAATATGCACACAGTTGCATGAGGTTTCTTAAGGACTTACACAAAACTATTCATAATTAATCTCAAAAGATCATGAAATCTCCAGTTTCTCAACAAGCAAACCCAACCTAGTTACCATGACTCCAGTGAAGAGACACACCGCCTTGCCACAGGTGGTCTTGGGCGCCACATCCCCATAGCCCACAGTGAGGAAGGTGATGGCTATGAGCCAGAGAGCTGTGTCCATGTGGCCTGTCGATTCCTGGGTCTTCCTGCAGAGAGGGAAAGCAGGACTGAGACAGAGTGTCATAGCAGAACATGTTGAAATGCACTGTAGTTATGGTAAAGTCATGGCCACATTCTTAACATAATGCAATTTTACATAACCCCAACAATCTTAAATCCAAACATTCCTTTAAATAACTCTGTAATTCAATATGTATCATAGACAAAACAGAGAAAGTTCTTAAAGAGCTTTTTACTCAGTTGTGTTGATTTCCAGAGATATTATTGTGAAAGAATTGCTCTATTTTAACCAAATCAAATGATAATACTAATACTAATACTACTACTAATAATAATAATAATAATAATAATGATAATAATACTAATAATCTTTATTTGGATAGCACCTTTCTTACCATAGTTACAAAGTGCATGTACAGATAAAATACAATAAAATACAGGCATAAGGGAAAACAACAAAAAGAAAGAAAAAAAACAGTAAAACAAACTAATGAGAAAACTAAATACCTGAAACCGACGGTATCAAAAACAATAAGTTACAACAAAAATTAGCAAAGAGAGGACAATATAAGGTGTCAAATAGGCGCACCAAGCTGTTGTCTTATGGGGTTAAAAATGCCTTTTATAAAAATGGGTTTTTAAAAGAGATTTAAACTCGGTTATTGAGCCAGCTAACCTGAGGTCCACAGGTAGGCTGGGGTCATTAATGGCAAAGAACCTATGTCCCTTAGTCACCAGCTTAGACCTGTGTACAACCAGTAGCGCCATGTCAGAGGACCTCAGGTTACAAGGAATAAGGAGCTCACTGAGGTTGCTTGGTGCCAAACCATGCAGAGCTTTAAATCGTCACAATAAAATCTTATACTCAGTTCTGTATTTGACAGGCAGCCAGTGAAGTGCAGCTAACACCGCAGTGATATGCTCAAATCTCCTCGTACCAGTGATCAGTCAAGCAGCTGTGTTTTGTACCAGCTGTATGCGATGTAGTTAGGTTTGGCTGAGATAATGTGTAAAGGACATTGCAATAACTCAAACAAGACGAGACAAAGGCGTTGACAGATAGATACAAATTATCTTATTTTAGACATATTACTCAGGTGCAGGAGGCAAGATTGCACGACACTTTTTTTTCAGCCTCAGAACAAAGTTCAGTGTGTTGAATAAAAACATGCAGGTTTCTTGCAACTGGTTTACCTTTAAGAAAGAGAGAGCTCAGACTATCTTGTAAATTGGAATTGGAACTGAGGGAGGCGAATAGGAGAACTTCTGATTTAACTGAGTTTAACTGAAGCAAGTTCTGGGCTTCGCAGGCTTGTATACACACATGCACACCTTTGTGGGAAAGGTGGTCGAGTGAGGGATACTGCCCAGAAACAGGCACTCGGAGCAGCCTTGTTCAAGAGCACCTTGACCGTGTCCAGGGGGTGAACTGGTGACAGGCAGTCACCTCTCCAGCTACCAGTCCACTCCATACTTTTTGGTCTGAGCTGGTCTTGAACTGGCTGCCCTCTTAGGGATCATCCGGGATTTAAACCCAGGACCTCTCACACCCTAAGCAAGAATTATAACCCTAGACCAATGATGCCCACAGAGGAGATACTGCCAGCAACAACAGAACGGGTTCTAACTGATAGGCAGGAACAGATCATTTGAGGGGCAGTACCACCCAGACTTACCCTGGATTCTAAGCGATTTGACAGTATGGTGTGATCCACTGTGTTAAATGCAACATTTAAATCTAGTAGGACCAGGATCAAGGAGCTGCCAGCATCTGTAGACATAACAAGGTCATCTGTTACCTTGGTCAAGGCAGTCTTGGTGCTGTGGTGGGCTCTAAAACCCAACTGGAACTTTTCAAATAAACTATTGTTTTTCAAATAGGCAAGGAGCGGTGAGCGGAGCGGACCAACAGTAAGCACCTCCTTATTCAAAAACTGATGTTACACAAATTTATGTAATTTTCTTGTCTATATCATGATATCAGTCCACTGTATACATAATTTGAAAGACTGCCGATTGACCAATTTTATCATTCTCAACAATCTATGTCTCTATAATTACTAATTACATTGTCCATTCCAGGAACCTTCCCATGAATCCTCTGGAATAACCTCCCCGCTTACAATCCAACTTCATTGAGGTCTTCAAATCCAAATATAAGACTCATTTGGTCGCCTTAACTTTCAACTTTCAGTTTACATTCTTTGATTAGTTCAGGCCTTGCACTTGTTAACATGATCCTGTCAGTGGGTCAGTCTCGGTCTCAATGAATCCTTTAACCCTAGTACTTCAGTGCTAACAGCAAGAATAAAATTGCAATCTTCCTAAAAACCGCTGCATTTCTCTAACCCACTGTTTTTGTTTCTGTTCCCACATGCCTCCAAACTGTGTGAGTTTGTCTTTCTAGTTCTTCCTCTCTACTTCTTTCCTTCTACTCTTCTCATGTCCTTCTTCTCTTGTCACTATGGTGGAGAGGAGGTCATATGGCTGAGTTCCCACTGTCCACAACTTAAGTTGTTCACTGTCCTCCTGGATCCACATTATTCACATAAGCATGATGCACATATATACTTTTTTCACATATTTTTTACACATCTTTTTTATATTTTCATATTTTCCTTGAATTACGCTACACAATATATTCTATGCAACAATTCTGATTCTGATTCTTCCATGAGGCAAATTGTGATTTCTGATTTTGGCTTGACTTATCTTAACATGATTACAGTTATGTCCTTTGGGACCTGTAACTTAAAGCATTAATTTGATGCCTAAACCCAACCTATCGGTCTGTGGTCTGAGTTTGATAAAGGTGTTGTCTGTTAATCAAACTGTCTTATCAGTGCTGATGCTTACATTAGTTTGAAGAAAAGGAAGAGGGTAGTGGTGTATACTTGTAAAACATTATATAGCCGTGTAGTGTACACAGACACGCATAAAGGGGTCATACAGTGTGTGAGTTGTTGTGTGAGTGTCCTGGATGTGGTAAGCAACTTATACAGAAAATGTCTGGTGTAACAGTTCAGTGTTAAAAGGTTTGGTCGTCTTATCAGCTATCAATCATAAGCTCTTTTATTACTTCTGACAAATCAAAACATACAAGACAACTGAGCATGTGAAACTGAAGGCAAAACCTCCCATTAGGGTTCAAACGAACAAATGACCTCACACTGTTCAAACACCGCAGAGGATAAGGCTGACGTTTAGTTGGCTCACGTTAAAGAGCAATTTGTTAAAGTAACAAAACAGAATATCATGATTATCAAATCCGTTATTAGAAGTCCATTCTGAACAGGAAAGTCAAATTGACCATCAAAGTTTGAGGAGGAATGTTAAACTACCGAGCGCTCTGTTTTTTTTAATGTGCAAGTGTGTGACGGCAAGTGGAAGTCTGGGGGAAGATAGTAACAGACAGAGTTATAGTGTGTGTGTTCTGACTTACTCTACTCTCTGGAACTCATTTCAGACTAAAGACCAGTTAATTTGGGAGGCATTGTCCAATTCCCCCTCCCCAATTTGGGGAAAAAAAAGATTTTTGGGTCAGTGATTAAGGATAGGGTTAGAGTAGTGGTTATGGTTAGGGCAGGGAATTAATGTAAATCAGTGACAAAAGTGTACATAAGAGTTTTTATCAGGCTTCACTGCTCTGATTGCATAAAAATTATACTATGACAGTTTTCCTAAAGTTGGATTTAAAAAAGATAGAAACATATCAGTTTGCTTAAAGTACTGCAATATATCACAACTCTTGCCAATAGACAGCCCTACTGTAAATCAATGTTTACTGTATAAAATGAGTACTACCAAATACCATTCAGAAACATTTTTGCAAATTGTTTAAGATATCAAGATTTCAAAAGTTCACACTTAACTGACATTTCCTAACAATTGTTGTTTTGTCACTCTGCCACTTTTATCTCATTCTATCACGATGATGAAAATGAAGATTTCAAAATTTACTGTATATTCACTATTTTGCACAAAAGTCCCTGATAACTCACATCCAGACAAAGTCTTCCACTAAAATGAAATGAAAAACTTAGGTGTGTTCACCTATTTCAATTCTGCTTTGATTCTCGGGAATATATGCTTTGGGCAGTTACTTATTTGCTCAATACACGGTCCTTCGACTGAGTGTAGTTAATGGTTGAGAGTGTTAAATTCTAAAATAAAACCATAATGATTATTGTGGAAAGCAAATATTCTTTTGCTGCTATTCCTATATTTGTTGAGTCCAGTCAATATTTGTTGAGCAGGACCAATTCTCCTAATTTCAGTTCTGGAGCAAAGATATATCCATGCTGTATTTTGGGAAATTACAGAGGAGTATTGGGGCCAGGCATAAGACTAAACAAATTAGAGGAAAATGATTTTTTTTTTATTTTGCATTTCAAAAATAAAGACGAAATGCTGAGAATGAAGACAAAATGTCAAAAATAAATCAAATTGTTGAGAATAAAGTTGAAATGCCAAAAATAAAGACAAAATGGCAAACGACTTTTTGGGCAGGCAGGGGGGGTTGAGAATAAAATCAAAATGTCAAGAAAAAAAAAAATTTGAAATACCATTTTGAAAGATTTATTTCAACTTTGTTGTCAACATTAGAATGTTAAAATCTTCCACCTCTGATTTATATTTTCTTAAGCATGGTGGGGTAGGGCCTATGTTCTGTTTGTGACATGCGGGAGAGAAAATGAAAGGAAGCTGTTGTTCATTACATCACATCTCCACGTCCCATTTATCTTCTTTTTTTTTTTAAACACAACTATGGTGTGGACATGTGGTGCCAAGACAGCAACTCTTTTAGACCCAGAAACGACATCATCCTCCATTGTTATGTTTCACTGTGGATGCCAATTTGGTAGTCATCGCCCAACCCTAATGCATAACCCTGATAGCTGTCCATAGAAAATTGCATTACAGAAAGGAATATGTAAGGAAATACATATATGTAGATTCATTGCCAAGAGGTGAGAAGATACTGCTCCTATGTTTGCTGCTAGCAAATAGTTAGCTTAGCTTAGCATAAAGACAAAAAAAAAAAAAAAAAAAAAAAACTGGACCAGGAAATAGTCCAACACGTAGCCCCCTATAAAACCACAACATGACATTTTTACCTCACTTTAACTTTGGACAGAGCCGTTTATGCCTGCATTCAGTCTTTATGCTGAGCTTAGTTAAGAATAAAACGTAATCTGCTGGCTGCTTACTTAGTGTATAGAAATGGGTCTTTCCAGTTTCATCTAACTCTCTTTGTTCTTTGTTTAAAGCCAAACTGCTGCAAGTGATATCAGTTGTACATTTGAATTACAGTATATTTCATGTTTTATTGTTCATTAATGGCTTTCTCATTCCTATTTTTAATGGGTGTCTGTAATTATATAAACAATCAATCTCGAAGTTGCAAATGCGCGTGTCTCTCTTATTTGATATTAGCACCCATAATGTGTTTAGTAAGCACAAAGAACAAACAATGTACCAGTTTTCACCAGTATAATTTTATAATCAGTCTATATTGATTACACCCATGCTTTCTCTTGCCTACCTCTCACACAGAGTGAGCATCCAGGATGCAGTGAGCCAGAAGAAAAGGATGAAGACCAGCAGCGTGCGCCCTGGGTATTTGTTCATCAGTACCTTGAGAACAAAGCGGAAGGTGAAGTTGATGTTGTTGAGCGAGCCGATGCTCCTGTAGGAGGCACTCAGCAGCACTTTGCTGTGCAGCAGGATGGTTCTGTGCACCAAGTACAAGCGCAGGAACATCAGCATTGATAACAGCACTTCCATGTCCATCAGGGCCTCGCCATGGTGGCTGGAAACACAAGGTGGTGCTGAGGAAGAGGAGTTGACATTGCGGCCCACCTCCCAGTATGTGCCAACAGGATGGATGACACAGACTAACAGCTCAAGAGTGATTACAAGAACCCTGTGGCTGGTCATGGCAATCCGCCAGTCCACCTGGTTGTGGTCAATGATGAACAGCTGAAAAATGGAGGAAGACAGATGGATGGAGAAGAGAAAAACACGTTAAAAGTGCTGATGGAGTCACATTAAGTCACATCTTCATGTTAATATGTTAATATTGGTAACTCCCTTGTTCACTACAAGAATGCTGCGATCATTTGCTGCTGGGTTATTGGAGACTCCCAGAAACAGACAAAAAAAAGGGGGATGCAGCCATTTTCAGTTATACCTAATTGCTATGAAACACACTACCTAGAAAAATCAGAGAAGGGACACTTAGAACACAAAGTGTAGAACACAAAGCAAAAACTAAACCCCATTTTGTGACATGCCAGCATATGCATATTTGTGTGTATGGGTGTTTTCAGCAGGAAAAAACAAGATTTTAAATATGCAAAGATAACAAAGTACTTATCTACAGTACACCATGTTGTAAGGGGATGTGACAAGAAAAATGTTTTTCAGCCTCCAAAATGAAAGATGAAAGAAACCACAGATATCCACCAGAAATCTGTGAGGAGAGCTTGTGTGCTAGTTTGTATGAGTAGTTCATATATCAGGAAGTGAGAATGTGTTTGTCCCTTCAGTATATGTTTTCATTGTGACCCAGTTTGTTCAAGAAACTAAAGGAAATTAAGCAATATCCTCAGAATTTTCTCCTCTCTTTGCTCTGCTGATTGAGACTTGAAGTGTCTTGTTGTTCTTGGCTTGATTTCGTTTGTCACCTCTGACACAAGAGAATTAAAACATATCAGACATCTCTGGACACTGCCTGCATGTCAGTCTCCACCCTAAACCTGCCCTAGCTTATCTCTTGTTCACACTTGCACGGACCCCACTTGTATCAGACACACATGACTTGCAACTAAACTAAAAACATTGTATGTGAGAGTATAATCCCAGCAACCCCACCAAAAGAAGTCAATGATACTAGAGCCTGACCGATAGTGGATTTTTTCGACCATTGCCAATATTAGAGTAGGTTAAAAAAAAAAAAAAAAAAA
>JAJHUR010048454.1:19550-62901 GCA_027495735.1 Lutjanus campechanus | reverse complement strand
GTCTTTCCTTGGATGTGCCTAAGAGACACAGGAATGCAGACAGTCTAAGAAATCATTCTTGTAATAACCCACCTACCTACCTAGCAACCAACTAACTGAACTAACTAACAACCAACTAACAATCCAACCAACCTAACTACTATATAGTCAACCAACCAATCAACCTACAAATCAAACAACCAAAAGAAGAATGGAGACATCAGAGATATCATTCTTGTAATAATGTACAAACCTACCTACCTACTTACCAATTATTTAGTAAACCAAACAACCCACCAATCTACCAACTATATAGAAAACCAATCTACCAACTATATAGTCAACCAACCAACCATACAGTCAACCAACCTACCAAATTGTCGACCAACCAACCAATGATATAGTCAACTAACCAACCAAACAACTATGTAGCCAAACCCACCAAAACTACATAGTCAACCACCCTACCAATTATATAGTCAACCTACCAAACAACTATAAGTAAACCGAGCAACCAACCCACCTATTACACAGTAAGCAAAACAACCAAACAACCTACATACCAATAGCCCAACCATCGAAACCTAGAAACTATATAGTCGACCATCTTACCTACCAACTGTATAGTCAACCAGCCTACCAACTATATAGTCAGCCAACCAAACTACCAACTACCATATATAAAGTCAACCAAACAACCAACATACCAACTTATATAGTCAACCTACCAACTATATAATTGACCAACCAACCAACTACACCAACTATACAGTCAGAAATGTGTTTTTGTGAACCTCACCTTCCTCCTTTGTAATCAGGACCAGATTCAAAGATGATGTCTTTGCTCTCAGGTGTGAATGAAGTGAGCAGCTTCACATTGATTGGCTCCTCTGAAGTCACCTGACGCACCAGCAGAACCTCCATCACCATCAGGTTGGAGTAGTATCGGTGTGAATAGAAAGACTGTGAGATGGTCACACTTGCTGAGCTCAGAGTGTGTGTAAAAATACCTGGATGAGAGCAACAGACAGTGAAAAATAAGATCAGCACAACACAAGTTCTGGCAACCAGGCAGTCAAACGCTGCAGATGTTACCTGTGTGGGTGTCCAGGCTGTAGGTGTGCTTGGCTGGATCGTCTGTCTGCACCTCTACAGCTAGAGGACAGGGGACATCTGCTCGGTGACACTGTCCACCTTCCCCGTTATACACACCACCCATGTGCATGATATTATTGTACACCCTCCATCCCAGAAGCCCGTTGGCCAGTGGAGGAAGGAAGCGGCGGTCAGTGGGTAGGGTGTCGGTGGAAAAGATGTAGGGGTCTGAGTCACACGACATGGCGAGGAGGCGATCTTAAACTGCACCAAGAAGTCTGGTTTCTTAATGCAGTCAGAGTTTGTTGAGTTGATCCCAGCTCTTAAACAATGAAACATTATTTCATTTACAAGTTAGCATGCCTTGATATTTGACATCAAATCTTAAATTTTATACCAAATTACGAGATTATAATGGTTATTGCAGTCATTGTGCAAACTACAACCCTGATTCCAAAAACGTTGAGACAAAGTTGTGTGAAACATAATAGTTCACTCTGCTGCAGTCTGGAAAGAGATACAGAAGTATCCACTGCCATACCACCAGGCTTCCCTCAGGCTGTGAGATGGCTTAATTCATCTTCAGCACTCCTCTGTGTAAAACGGTTTGTTTTATTTTCATCTCTTCAATCTACTGTATAGAAATTTAAATTTTGTTTTCCATAAGCAGCAAAGAGAGAATTATATCTAAATCTCAGTATACAGCCCCGTTATATTATGATGAACAAGTCTATCCTGTACCTTGTCAAAACAGAATGCAGTCAAATTCAGAATGAGTGCATAAGTTTATCAGTGTGAACATTAAATATATCTATTTACTATATTCAATTGACTATATATTGGTTTTAAAGGATTTGCAAAGCATTGCATTCTGTTTTGATTTACTTTTTACACACAGTCCCCCAGTCCCCCAAACCTAACTTTTGTTTTGAATTTAGCTTATAAGTTGACCATGAAAGGGTTGGAGACATTACTGGAAATTTTCACTGTGGAACAACACACTCACACACACTTTTCACAGGTTCCTGTCAGTAAAGGCTATTTGTAGGTTGTGTACTTTGACACTTCTGTGTTGCAAGACATTTCCAAATGTCATCATAAGACACCTTAATGCAAGTAGGTGAACAGAAATGTCATAAAATGAGGCACTCACTGAACAAAGCACAAACAGTAAAGGGTTAATTACAGGGCAAATACTTTCTCATAATCAATTAAGCACGCCTGAAACTGTGAATTACTTTAAAGACATTCATTGGAAAGAAAATAATCAACAATCTCAGTGATAAGGCTCCTGAAAGTTAGGAGTTCTTGCAGTCAACGGGCTGTATAAACATCCAGCATATTTCTTCTAACACATTACAACTACAGTGGGAATGTTTCAGTCTCACGTGAACAGGAAGAAGCATCTGTTTCTGCAACAAAGAGAAAAGCTGGATAAAAAAAAAGAAAAGTTCCCAAATCGCTTGTTCTTTGCAGTTTAACAACAAGGAAAACAGATCATGTGCTCTGATCCTTTTCAGAGTTTATGTCTGGTTAAAACAAGGAACTCCAATTAATAAAGTTGAGAGCACAAGTTAGTAGTGTCGTGTCTCTCTGGTGGGAGGAGGCCATGTAGCAGCTGTGTGCTGCAAACAAAACCTGGACATAGCTCTCTGTCTGTCTGCTGTAAAACATGACATGGATTTTATGTGGGCGGATACGGCAGAGTATGTCTAGACCTAGACAAACTGTTAGAAGTGGACAGGATCACAGCGCCCCTAAAGTGAAGCCAAAAGATCTCTGTCGCCCCCTGGTGGAAGGCTGCAGTACACATCATAAATCCTGCCTCCCAGTGTTAATAGATAGCATCTGGGCAAAACTATAATGTCAACAAACAATCCCCCCCCCCCCAAAGATGGTCTCCATCTTTTTAGGTAGTTTTCATCACACTGATGTTTGTTCAAGTTTTCTCAAAAATTATAGCCATTATGTATGTCAACTCCTAGCTTTACAAAAAGATCTTAACAACATTAATAGTTGCGTAACCGTTGTTACGGTTGGACAGTTTGTCTTGTTACAACCACAATGTGCGTATGCACTTTATTTACGATTAACACAGCAGGACCACTTGGCTGAGACAGTAAAAATACTCTCCAGGTCACAGTGAGAGTGTTTACATTTTCATCCTATCTTAGAGGTATCACGTCACTCTCTCCAAACTAAATCATGTCATCTCTACTCCGTGTACCAGCCACTCTAAATTCCCCCTTTTACCTTTTTTGCTGTTAGCTCGTTTTATTTCTTACCCAACCAATCCACAGAGCCCACAGTGTCTGGAAAAAAGCTGCTCAAGTGGTTTCTATCAATTTCTATTTTACTGAAATCTGTCTTTTGTTCCATTGTGTGAAGCACTTTGTAGCTTGGATTTTGAAAAGTGCTCCCAAATTAATTTAATAAATGATCTATTAATCTGAGTCTAATTTGGGTTGCAGGCAGGGCTGCCCCTCTCTTTATAGGGGCTGTGGGTGAGTTGTTTAATGCAGCCACACAATCCCTACCAACATTTTTTAAATCAACATTGTGCACAAACATTAGATCAAACTGGTCCCTAGGGCACTGGTTTTCAAACTGAGGTGCTGGAACCAACAGGGGTCCACACTTGTGAATCAATTGCTCAAGTCCTTGACACAAAAAGTCTGGGAACCTCTGATCTAGGGGTTAGGGTGCTGCAATGTCCTCAGTTTGCATACAGCCAGGGACCTTTGTTTCATGTCATTTCCCTCTCAGTCTCTCCCCTCATTTTTCTACTTTTAAAGGCATAAAATTCAAGCTCTCCAATAAAAGGCATTCAATTAAAGTCCAAGAAATGCTCATAAATAAAAATGATGATGTGAGGCCCTTATTGAAGGTCCCTCCAAAACACACACAAGCACAAGTTCTCCTCTGCTGGAAAACTACCTGCCGCAGGTTTGTTTCAGTTTTTTGTGATAATTTCATGACATAAGAAGAGTTTTCTCATCATGGAAATTATTACTCAACCTGTAAAACATCTGTATGATGTATAATCTGTAAAACATCTGTATGATACATGATGTTCTGGATCAGCTTTCTAAAGTGAAATAAATCTGCTGATGTCAGGCTTCAGATTCTTCACAGAAAGCCTGCATTACAAAATATGAACATAGAGTTCAGGACATTTAACAGGTAATGAATGGTTTAATGAAAGACTTAAATAATTGTATTAGGGGAATTGAAGGAACCAGCATTTTTTATGTTTAAGTAGGGACTAAAATTCAGGATATCCCCACCTCTGCAGCTTCGATCCTTTTTAGATTTGATAGTGAGTCCCCAAACTTTATTGCAACATAATAACAAATAAATGGAGTACCCCTTTAAAGATATGCACCATGTACAGTGAGCATATATCAACAGAAATATTCTAACCTGATGTTTGACACAGGTCAAGGGTGCATATCTCATTATAGTTTGGTAGGTCTGCTCAATTTATGTTTATTATTCAAGTAGGCAGACTGTTAAACCAAACTCCACTCTAAAAGCAGGTGTTTTATAGTTCGGACATAATTTTTCACAGTAAATACTTTAGTTGAACCAAAACTCAGACTCTTTTCTGATTCACTTCAATCTACAGGCACAATCAACACACGTCATTTACTCAGGTTCATCTTTAACTAACCTGTGACACAGACACACATGTATCAACAGGCCTGGCACTTTTAAAGTGCTCGTTTTCACCACACAACAGTATGTAAACATAAACAAAACCTTCAAAAAGTCTTGTGTTTATGTGTGAATAATTTCAAAAGTGGAGTCAGCTTCTATTAAAATATATTCTCAATTATATGATTTATTTAGAGGTACTTTTGGAGGGGATATTTTCATGTATTTTTTCAGAAGTTGGGGTGGACTTGTCCCTTCTGTCCCTTCTGGGATCTGCACCCAAGATCCCCCTTTAATATGGAAGCCCGTTTCACCCAGTGTGATTGTTAATATGTTGTGATTGGCTGCTACCTTGGCCAGGTCTCTCTTGTAAAAGAGATTTTGAATCTCAATGGGACTTCCTGGTTAAATAAAGGTAAAATAAAATAAATATATTTTTTTAAAAGTTCCCGTAAGTCATTATAATGAGAAACTTTCTTGGAATAATGACTTAGTATCTCAAAATAATGAGAAACTTTCACTAACAATAAGATACTCAGTCATTATTTTTCAGAGTTTCTCATTATAATGACACACATTGGCAGCTATAGAGCATATTACCAAACACATTTCTGATTAATCACAATGTTTTTGGCACACAAACAAACTAGAACCTTTCCCAGCACCTGAGGGTCTGTGGCAGTTGCCCACCTGGCTGATAATCCACCCTTAGGAAGCCCTGATTGCAGGAGCATTGTCTGGGATTTTTTTGGTACATCACTTTTAATTTACTGAAGTGGTTCTAGGAAACTAGCTGTCAAAAACTGTGGAACCTCAGCTCAACTGTGGCATTTCACTAGTTGCACCACTTGGTGGCGCTGAGGAGCTGTTTGTGCAGCATCTGGCATCATGCCGGGGGTCAGAGCCACAAACCCTGGGAAAAGCAGTGCTTTGTCCATATAAGGCTGCAATCCATCCGCTTCCCTCTTCCTCCCCAGCTCCCTTCCTCTGTCTTTCTCAGACCTGAGGGATATTTACAGAGAGAGCGCCTCAGCCAGCCTGCCCTTCCTTATTAGGAGCTCAGCTTGTTGTCAGTACTCCTTCCCTGCAGGACAGTGGTCCATCTCCCTGCTCTCAGATGAGACAAACAGATGGATGACTGCTGTTAACTACACATTAATGCAAATGGACGGGAGCTCAAAAGACAACAGGACTCATACAGCTTTTACCCAGACGTCCACTGAGCACTCACTCATGACACTCTTCTCTATCATGTCAGTCATGATGAAGTGTCCACCTGGGAGCAGCTGTATATGGATGTAACAGTCCAAACATACTGTAAATACATCTAATGCTCGCTCGCTGTGTGTGTGAGCGCTGCAATGTTGCAGCTGTTCCTCTTTCTGTCTCCCCAGTGATAAAAGACATCTGGCTACCAGAAAACAGAACTGTACGCACGGATGATACTGTACAATTATAGTGTGGGTGAAGCAGCAAAAAACCAAAACAATCAGGTGACCACAAATCCCTAAAGTGAGCCACTTCATGACTCCATCATCGGCCACAGCACGTCACTAAGAAACCAGAAATCCAAGTGAGATTCACTGTTATGGATGCATTCTTCTCAAAGTGAATCTAAATATTTTACTTGAATAAACTAGAACTCCAAAGATTAGTCGATTAGTTGATCAAAAGAAATTGAGTTGTCAACTATTTTGATAATCACTTATCAAGCAAAAAACATTTCCTTGTTCCAACTTCTCAAATGTGAGAATTTTCTGCTTTTCTTTGTCGTTTATGATAATAAATGAAGAGTCTTTGAGTTTTGGACTGTTAATTGGACAAAAGAAGCAATTTGAAGACATCACTTTGGGTTCTGGGAAAATGTAATGAGCATTTTTTTTTTTTGTAATTTTATTTACATTTTATAAACTAAACGATTACTTGCTTAATCACAGAAATAGCCAGCAGATTAATGGATAATGAAAATAATCACCTTTATCAATAAACTGATGGAGCTGGACACGAATTCTCAGTGTCCACAATAACCAGGCAGTTGCTACAAACACACTTTTTTTTTTATTAGGGTGCAGACATCCATTCAATATATTAGAAAACCAACATGTGAAGAAAGGCTAAATGGAATTTTACTTCAAAAGGGTATTATTCAAGACTAATATTTATACACATATAATATACATAACCATGCTCCCTTGCAAGAGAGGAATTGACAATGAAACACTATGAAAATAAGATCCTTATCAATGGTAATAATTAAAACCATTCATAGAATAATAGGCTTTGACAGAACAGCAATTTCTAGAATTGTGCAATGACCTCTGACCTTCAGCTATCGGTAACTTTCCCTCCACTTACTAAGTGAGAAGGTGCTGCTCTGAAATGAGTTTGTCTGGAGGACGGGCAAAGCCTCGCAGATCTTTCGTTGCTTTGCAGAGAGTAAAGTGCTGTGGTCGACTGACCTGGTTCTGCGGTCATTTTTTTTAAGAGCATGGAGTGTGTCTGTGGTCACAAAAATAAAACATGTATGTGGGGAAGTGCATAGGTGGAGAGGTAGGTGGGTTCAAACACTTGCATGTGGAAACAAAACAACCCAACAGAGCTTCATGGACTTCCCTCCCCGTCGTCAGGACGATGCTGAATGTAAAGACAGAGCCTGATTTCAGAGCTGGGTTTTTAAAGGGAAAGTTTGGATTATTTAATGTGGAGTTGTATGAGGTACTCATCAATAGTCAGTGTATCACCTACAGGAGATGGCAGTCGGCATGCTCCAAGGTTAGGAAGTTGGAAGGTACATAACTTTACGCGTGTCACATGAAGTAATGGTCTAACCCTAAACCTGCCCAAGTAGTTTCTGTGCCAAAACCTACCACAACAACCATTTCGCAACATTAACCACATGTTAAAAAGGCTTTCTGGCAGCATCTCATACAACTGCTAAAGGATACTTTGTGCTACAGTATAAGACTCTGAGGGGTTGTGACAAAATGTCAGTATGTGACTGTTACTGTGGATGGGGTTAGCAACAACAGCTATTTTTGCCACAAAAAGTCAACATCAGTTTACATGCACGCTATATTTAGAATGTTTTCACAGCTTTAGTTTGCCGTCACACAGCCTTTTCTGGTGGGAAACCACCATTACATAAGCCAAATATCACTCTTTCCAAACCAACCAAACTCCATAGATGAAATCAGTCATTTTACCTTCCAGAACACGGGAGTTGCTGCTGGTCCATTGCTCCCACGATCTGTTAATCTGCTTGTGTTATTGTGTGATTGCAGTGTTTTAAACAGTTGGTTCAGTTTCACAGGAGTCGCATGACAACACAAACGAACGAACAAACCGAGGCAGCTGTAGGCAAGCAACTCCCATGTTCTGCGAGGTAAAATTACTAGGTTCACCTATGAAGTTTGGTTGGTTGGGAGACAGTGATATTTAGCTCATATAACAGCAGTTTTTCTTGTCAGAAAAGGTTGTCTGACATCAAAGTAAAGTGCTGCAAATATTCTAAAAATAGCGTACACTTTAACTGATACTGATTTTTTTAGGTAACCCTTTTTTTTTTTAGCTTCCGTGCTGGTACTTCTCACCGTTTCTCCAAACTGGGAGCATTCCAACTGACATCTAGGTAAGTACCTCATCAATCCCACATCAAATAACCCAAACTATCCATTTAAAGAACTACACCAAAACCTTTACTGCTTGACAACATTTGAACTGTGAGTGGGGTAAATTTGTGAATGTGTGACGTGAGAGTGTTCACAAAAAAATAAATAGTAAAGTGGGAGCTTTAAGGCCCAAGCTGCCTTGTACGCTCGTGGAATGTGCATCAAGGAAGTATGTGATGCACGCATAGGAATGTGTGTGCATGTTAGAGTTCCCCTGATGCACAGTCGTAAGTAGACGTTGTGTTTTGTGTGTCGCACCAGCCGTGGACATTCTGGCTGTTGTCAAGTCTCATGTTGCTACTGTGGGAGCCTCTGACCATCGCCACAGGCCTTCATGCCAGAGGTCTTCCTGTGACAAACGGGCTTTAAAGGCACACAAAAGCCACTCCAGCTGTTCATAGAGAGGCGTCACAATCCAAGTCAAGCTGTGGTGTTCATGTACGTAGGACATTCTGCTGCTTCTCTCCCCCTCTCTCGCTCTTTGGCACCAGGAGGAATGTGTGGAAGGAGGGAGGGTTGGATGGATGGAGGGGAGGAGGGAGGGGGTTCCCTGCTCTTCGTGTCTCTTTCTCTCTGTGTCTATTTGGAGAGTTTGCTGATGACACGGATCAGTGCTCCATTTTCATCTTTAAGACGCTGGTTGTCTGCTCTCAGGTCAACCAGAACCTGGTGGTAGAAAATTAGCTCACATTAAAAACAATTAAAATATAAAACTAGTCTGAATCTCATTACATGATTTCATTGCTTGTTTTCACATTACCAGATTATGAGATGTTAAGATGATATGTTATGTGCTGTTTTCGCAGCAGTCTGACTTGCTGTAGCAGGAGAAGCACAAGTATAACTAATAACATTATGGCTGTTTAATCTAAACGTTAGCTGTGACTGTGTGACAGTGAGTTAGCATGCACCTTAACAGGAACCTGCAACTTAGTGTTCTTTTCATCCACTGTGGCACTCTAAAATGTCTGAAAAGGCCTATTAAACAACTTCAGAAAGGTTAAACCTTTAAATCAAAGGTTCAGTGTGTAAGATTTACAGGGATCTATTGGCAAGCCACCTAGTTCCTCCTACACACTCGAGTGACACAAGATGCAATCTGCTGCTTACAGCTAGATGACACTAAATCATAGACACCAGTCCTTTAATTAATGTTGTATATTGGATACAGTTAAGAGAAAGACTTTTGGATAATGTTTAAGTTGGTAGGTCTTTGTTAACCATTTGATATAGAAGCCGAACTAAAAATCAGATGCCTACATTTTGGTAGTTGTTCTCATTTATTAAAACTCTGTACAGCACATCACCTCTGGTAGGACTACTGTAATTCAAACAAGTCATGTTTGAATCCTCTGTGGGACACACTGAGGTCTCAAAAGAAAGGAGGAGCTAAAAAAGTCTGGTGAGAGAGAACTACAAATAACTGCAAAAAAAAAAAAATTTAAAACACATTTAAAAGAAGGTATTTTACATGTATTAAAAATATATCAACATGAAGCCAGATTTAATATTTCTTTGCATGCTAGAATCATATCATGTTATTAAAAAACTGAAGGAATAGTTTGATATTTTGGGAAATATGATTATTTGCTTTGTTGTTGAGAGTTAAAACTACGACCATCAGACAATTAGTTTAGGATACACGCTGGCCATAGGGGGTAAGAGCTGGTCTGACTCTGTATGAAGGTGACAAAATCGGCATTCCAGCAGCTCTGAAGGTCTCTAATTAACATGTCATAGCTTGTCAGTGTAATCCATCCAAGGGTAAAAACAACAATTTTCAATTTTATAAGTGGTTGTGATTTTTATTTTTAACAGCAAGATTATTTTGTTGTTGTATGCATTAAAAATGCCACAAGTGCATATTCATACAGTGAAAAACTTGTCCTGGCCGCTCTCCAATCAACATATACATTGAATACAGTCATTCTAGCACATACAGAGTTTCATACAGTGTTACAATGTAATCAATAATCAAAAATCTATCCGCCCCCGTGTTCTGCAGACTGTTTAAAAGCCTTACTGCCTGAGGATAAAAGCTGTCTTTAAAACAAATGACCTACAAGAGTTGGCAGTGAAAATAAATGATGGCTTGGATGAGCGTTGTCTCTCATGACGGTTTGTGCTCTTTTCCTGCAGCTAGCATCACATGTCTCATCTAGGTATAACCCAGGGGTCTCTATTATTTTGGAGGCCTGCATAACTATTTGACCAGCAGTGACTCCAGTCCAGAGACTGAAGTTCCCTTTAGACAGAGCCAGGTTAGCTGTTTTTCCTTGTTTCCAGTCTTCATGCTAACCTAAGCTAACCAGCTGCTGGCGGTAGATTTATGAGCACCGTTAAGACAAGAGAGCACTATTAATCTTCTCATCTACAGTAACTCTTGGCAAGATATCAAATAAGCATATTTCCCAAAATGGTAAAGTATTCCTATAAAGAAAAGGACTTACATTCTTTTTCTATTCATTCTGTATTTCTGGACACGTCAGACAATTTATAAATGAGCCATTGTGTCATTTCATATCCAAAATGAGAAGAGCACAGAGATCAGATGAGTAAAAATACCCGATGCACGTAGTTGTTAGGTCGACAAACAAAACATCCATTCATGTGGGAAAACAACCCAATGAATCCATCCCACGTCACAGAAACAAATATCACGCTTCCTGAAAACAAGCTGAGAGAGGGTGTACTCTATGAAACAACTCTTCAGTGTACCTCCACACCACTGCTGGCCTGCACAAGCTAAAGCCAAGCTAATCAAGCAGAAGCATGCAAAGTGTCTGTGGCCTTGATAAGAATGTCTCCTCACCTTTAGCTCCTCCTCCAGCTCTGCCATTCGCCGCTCCAACATCCTCCGGTCCTGATGCCAGGGAGACGTGACGGAGAGTGAGGGGGGAGAGAGAAGGTGGTGTAGAGAAGGAGAAGGTGAGTGAAAACAGGTGAGAAAGTGTTCAGGTGGAGGGTAAGAGAGGAGAGAGTGTCAACAGACAGCAGGGGTGGCAGTCGTGAGGCAGTTGAAGCTAAAACAACACCAGGTCACATCATGAGCAGCGGGGATGCATTATTACCTTTCTCTCCAGCTCCAGCAAGGCTGAACAGTCACTGAAGCGCTCCTGTCTCTGTGGGATACGACAAGTCAACAACATCAACATCATCACAATAACCCACAGGCAGTCATGAAGATGACAATGTTAGTTACACAGTACACACATCTATGTTTGCTAACATCAGCTAACGTTAGCTATTGGTCATACCAGATCAATAAGTCTGAAGAGTCAAAAGCCTCTGAGTGTATTGAAATGAGGCTGGTGTCTCTATTATGTGTTAAAAGTATTTTATTTGAAAAAAAAAGGTGTTATTTCTTGCTTGCAAAAGTTACATCTCAAGCCAGCTGCTTTAAAGACGACTTCTTTAGGTGATCTGACTGAGTGAAAATGAAAAACACAGCTGTGTCTAAATTCAGTCCCCGTTTGCTACACATATACACATATACAGTGAATTCTATTTGTGGGCAAAATACAAAATAATCTGAACACAACTCAGGCCATTCTTTCATCTGGCAGCTGTTTAAATGTGCCTTTTTTTGTCCATGCCTGTGCAATGCATTATGGTTGTTAGCTCTCTGTTACGGACCGCTGACTGTAAACTATTTTTTATGATGTACTACGTGTATATATTGTGGGGTAATTTATGGTATAAATAGGGAATAATAATTCCCACTAGACAACACAAAAATGCTAAACACACACTATAGAAAGGTTTCTGTAGGTTCCAACCTGTGAAATTTAAGCCTTTTTAAGTTGTGAATGTAGTTTAAGACACATCTATACCGGCCAAAAAGTACACACACATTTTGCATTAGTGTTTATTTGTTCAGTGTTGGTTTCACTTTATTACTGCAAGTGAGACTGAAGTTAAATTCAACTTTAAAAAAGTAACGTTCACTTCATAATTCAACTTTTTTAAGACCTGTCAAAGTAGTATTAAGACATTTAAAGGCCTAAAATTCAGATTTTTTAAGGACATGCAGAAACCCTGTACACAGTGAATAGCGATTCATTTCTATGAATGAGGTTTCCTGCTGAGGTACACCATGTTTACTTGTTGTTTTCCTTTCGTGATAAAACTCCCGATGTTTATGTGACGTCTTTAATTGTGGCTTAACAGGAGCACAAGTAGAAACAAGTTATTATGGACTGATTCAGTTGTGTTATTTACACAGCAATATCTGGCTAACTTTTCCATCTCACTTCCACATGAAACTACTCAGTCATCCATCAAAATAACGCTCGAACACTGATTACAGAATCAAACTCCTTGTGTAACTCCTGTGCCACTAGTTGCCATGCAACCGGCAGCTTTCTACAAGTTTTTATTCCTCACCTGATAAACGCTTATTTAATACTTGAAATATGGAGCGTGCATTTCATGTCATGTCTGGGGTTATACTAAGTGTTTCTGGGGGCTGCACTTTGAGAACTGCTGCTGTAGAGGTAATGACTTGTATTGTCTATGAATTCAACTTTTCATTTGCAAGCAGGTGACAATTTATTTTACTTTTAAGATCCAAATCTTGAGGGTTTTTACATTGATTTGTTTTTCCAAACAAAGCATAAAACAGAGAACAATGGAAACCTATTAAACATCATGTTTCTATCTTAAATATTAGTATTTAGGATAAATAGAGTAAGATGTAAAGATTAAAAAAATATATGTAAATACTGGCCATAATTATAAACCCGTCAATGATATGTGTGTGTGTGTGTGTGTGTGTGTGTGTGTGTGTGTCATCACCTGCGTGGCCTTTTCCAAGTCCAGCCTGGTCTGAGTGACAATCCTCTGGGTGTCCTGCAGCTGAGACTGGAGCTGACTGTTTTCTCTAGAGACCTCCTCGAACAACTGACACACACAAACACAAACAAACACATACACGCAGAGAGCTGTAAATAACAGGGGTAAATAAGAAAAACTCATGCAGTGACCTCACTATCATTTCTGTCTGCTGACCTTCTTAAAGTCCTTGGCGTCGGAGCCTCCTCCCGGGGTGCAGTCGTTACAGGAGACATCCGACCTGAGTGGACGAGCAGAGGTCAGAGGTCAGAGATCAGAGATATTGCTATCACAGAGACTGTGCTGACTGAATGAAGACAGAGGGAAAATCAAACAGGTCAAAGGCTGAATTCATACCTGGAACTCAAGTTTCTGACCGTCTGTAAACAGAGAAGACAAGAAAACAAGTTATGGTCGAGGTCTTAGGTTACACTCCACTGAGACACACACAAAAAATACAGACACACACACACACCTGTGGATCCAGCCCACTGCCTGAGAACTCTTCCTCTCCACTGGGATCATTATCATCACTCTGCACATACCACAGACAGCACAAAAACATGAAAGTCAAGTGAAAACATTTCAATCCGTTTACGCTTCTGAATTTGTCTTTCATGGTTTTCTGTCCCTCCAGATGAGAAGATGTCTGCAGTGTTTACCTCTCCGGTCCTCTGTGCCTTCCTCCTGGCCCGAGCTTGTCTCCTCTCCCTGCGCTCACGGGCCCATCGCTCTGTCTCACTCTCCCCTGTGCTGGCCTCCACATCTGGAACGAAGCCAGACAGCAGTCGTTTAAGAGAAAATCAAATATTTCACCGAGCACATCGTCATGCTCTAGGCTAGAAAAAGGGAAGTGGTGATGTGTACCTCTCCTGTCAGCTGTCTGAGGCCGTGGAGCGCCAGTGGGCTGCGTGAGGCCCAGCAGGTCAGACTTCTGCAGGCTGGCAATACGAGACCTCCAGCTCACTTCCTGTAAACAGTTTCCCCCAGTATGTGACGTCACATGACTTTATACAAGCACAGCCAACGCAGACCTATAACTCTGAAATATGGCTCTCACCCCTTCCTCTCCCTTCTTCGCCTTTGTTTCCTTCTCTTTCTCCTTCTCTTCTTCCTCCTTCTTTTCTCTCCCTTTGTTGTCCGTCTTCATCGTCTTCTCGGCCTCCTGCAGGTCTGTTAGCGTCACCCCCTGATACGGAGAAGAGATAACGCTGTCTCACGTGCCACACAGACACAGAACATCTGAAGTTCATGAACTAGAATCTGCAGTAAACATGTGAGCAGGTGAAATTCGTACCTGAGTGGAGCGACGGGACTGACGTGCGTGTCTGGAGCGAGCCTTCCTCTGGGCCTCTGCCTCCTCATCCCGCACTGGTGTCAGATACGATCTACAGAAGTCAGAAACACTTAGGGCTTAGAGCAAAAGGCATTTTTAGAACTTTAACAGCCCCAGCCTAACACAGTTTCCTAACTGGAAGAGATGCAAACGAGCGAGCAAGCATCAGATTGTTTCAGTTTTTCCTAATGAGGATGTCCTAACAGGTTAAGCGATGTGTTGCTTGTTTGAGAAGACCCCCCCCCCGGTTCAATTTTTGTAAAGTTTCACACACTTTCTTTACCTCCACCCTATTTTCTCTGGTCAAAATTAACACTGATGTCCTTGGCATTTCTGTTTACCCTAATCAGAGCAGTCGACAGGGATAAGAGACTAATTAATGAAGTTGAGAAGCAGCACAACTTATATGACCTACAGGGCCCTTTTTATGGGAACATCCCCAAAAAGGACAAAGTTTGGAAGGAAAACAGAGAGCTGCTGGGAGCCAATCATATAGAAACAAGGCAAACTTAAGAAAATTACATTAGTTATGAATAAATAACTCACTTGAAGGGGAAGAAATTACAAGCGACAACGCTGTATTTATTGCTTGTAGTATATCTGGACAAATTTTTGCCCTCCATCTGCTCATGTTCCCGGCACATTCTAAAGTAGGCTAACCTTGACCTTAGCCTAAGGCTGGCTGGGCCTGCTCTGGAGCAGTGTTAAGGCCTTTACACACCAACAGCGGCACAAATAAACGACACGAAATTGCAAATATTTCAAAGGTGAAATTTCAAACCGTCTGACTAATCTCATTGAGCCTGACATGATTTTGCGAATAAAACTATTAAGCTTGACCCAAGTTTGCGGGTTTATCCCCTAAAAATCAACTAAACATAGGGATAAAAGGTGCCAGTGTGAAACTGGTCTAAAGGCCGTTCAAGACTAGTCACGTTATTCTAAAATGTAAACATTAGTCACTGTTCCAACAAATTTTAACCCATGGCTTGTACAGCAGAAGTGCAGTGTGAAGCCTTGGGATTAGGTAAACTCTGGGTTAACAATGTTTGTGTGAAAAGCGTTATCCCAGCGTTAACTCTTAGCCTAATGCTAAGGATATCAAGTAAGAGTCAATGCAGCACCATCAGGCCCAGCACTATCACACACAGTCTTCGACTCACTTGCGCCTCTGCTTGGTCTCCTGCTCGCCTGTGGTCGAGCCTTGTGAGTTGGAGGTGGTGACGGCAGGCTGATCCTTCTTTTCTGTCTGTTCCTGAGGAAGTCTTCAGGAGAAAGATAAGAGTGTAACCATCGGATTGTTCAGATAAGTGAGGAAAATAAACTGGAAAACGATTATAAACATGAAGTACCTCTGGGCCGAGACATTATTAAGGCGGCTGAGTCCAGCAGTTGTTCCTGTGTTAGCTGAGGTCACGTTGGGGTCATCCAGTCTCTTTCCATAAGATGAGCTATGAGAGACAAAGCCCATGGGAAACACAAAGACATCTTTCACAGCCACAGCCACACACACAAATTACCATTCACTGCTGGGGGAATGTAATAAGCTGTGACACAGCAAAAACAATCACAAACAAACAGGAGAGCAAACAAATACGAGTGGGACAGTGAGCAGCGTGACTGACCTGTGAAGCAAAGAGGGGGTGGAACTAGTGAGCTCATTCCCTGATTGACTATGAAGGCGCCGGGTGTAAGAGGAGCTACGACTTAGCCAACTGAGAGAGAGACAGGGTGACAAGGGCACATATGCAGTGACTCAGAAAAACAGATTCTGGTTTCACGAGCGCAGGAGCACATGAGAGCACCGGCCCACCTGTTGGAGTTGTCAGGGCTGCTGTCTGGAATACTGAAGAGTCTCCGAGTCGGGATGGGCGGTACCCGGGCGAGCCTGGGCTCCTGAGAACCAGGGGTTAAATCAGTTTATTATATGACTCAGCAATCAGAAACTGTAAAAGAGGCTTTTATCAGGAGTCAAGTTAGATAATAAATAATAGGTGTGTAATTCCCTGAGTGAGGCCGAATAAAACCACTAAAGTTTCCCTTGAACAGTCAACTAAGGATGCCTTGCCCTTAGCTAGATAAGTATTCCCTTATGCACTGCTAGAAGATCATCAGAGACAGCTTTCCTCAGAAAATGGGACCCATATCAGTCCCTTCAAAGTGAAATCATTTAATAAGACAGTAGCTTGATTTATGGTGATTGAAGAGAAGGAGGAGACACATTTTTCAGTCCTGGGAAAACCCACTGGACACAACTTTTTAGAGAGCATAGATCTGATATGAGCACTATCAACTTTAATAAAGCATTTAGCAAAACATTAACATTAATCTGTCTCATATATTAACAGCTCCTGTCAATGTCTGTCTATCTCCTTTCTTTCTGTCACAGTAATATTGTCATATTTCTGCATGACTTCATCTTTGGTCCATTTTTCAGCAAGTTTTCTTGGACTGATTTTGTCAGTAAAGCTTACTTCTTGCCACGTCTTCTGCTTGTGTGTATTTGTCATGGCTCGGTTAAATTTACTTTGGATTATGTGATGGTGCTTTTTATATTCTTCAAGGCATTCTCATCTTCTTTTTCTTTTTGTGTTCTCTTTGTGGTCCACTTTGGAGAAGCTAACTAGAACAGGTTAACTAAGTGTGTTACCTAAGCTGCTAACAAGTAACAACAATGCTGTCTAGTAATATTAAAAATTGATGAAAGTGCAGCATAACCATGGTTGTATTATGACCACACCGCATTATGAAAATGTTTTACTCACGGGACAAACTTAAGTTTAAAACTTAAGGTGGTCTCTGTGTTAGTGTACCTTGGTGTCGGCCTCAGAGCTGAGCCGGGGACTGGAGGCAGAGCGGGTCATGCCCAGGCCGGTCTCTGCAGGTCTGCTGGGGTCCTGGTTGGAGTCAGACAGTCCTGCTGAGCCCAGAGTCACCGAGCTGCCCGCCTTCCTCAGAGACGTTCTCCAGGATCCAGGGGCCTCAGTGGTTGGGGGCTTGCTTGGGTCCTGCAACAAAACAAGTAAAAATCATCACCTCATTGTGCATTATTACATGGTTTTATTAAATACTTGATTGGCCAATTATGGCATTTTAAGGTCTGTAACTTCTGAATAGCAGACCATTGCTATGATTAACAGACTGTTGCTATGGATGCAGTACTGATCACTGGTGGAGCAATAAAATCATTTTTAAATAAATTTAAAAAATGTATTAATATTTTGGAAAAGAAAAGAAAGAAATGATTGATATGAAATGATTTTTAAGTCAGTAATGAACAGGATAATGTACAGTGAGTGTATACAAAATGCTGACACTTGATGTTCTCTACCTATGTTACCTTTTTCACTTGGCTTGCAGCAGTACTCATTGATGTGGAGGTAGGAAGCAGGCTGGCGGCGTTGCGTTTGTTGTTCAAGTTGTTTATGATCTCTCGGTTTTTCGCTTTCTCTGCAGCCATGCAAAGGTCAGACATTAACAAGTCACCAGTAAAATCATAAAAAGTCATAAAAGCCACTATTACTAATACACCAACTTCTCTCTCAGCAGCAACTTCTTGTACCTGACTCTGCATCGCTCTCCGATTCGCTCTCCTCCTCCGAGCTGGAGCTGCTGGAGGCCTTGCCCTGGCTCTGAGACTGGCTCTGTCCCGTTTGGCCTTCCTCCTCCTCCTCTTCGGCTGGGCTGCTCGGCAGGGCAGGGGGCGGGTGCTTCTCACGCTCATGCAGGCAGATTTTCTCCTTGCTGCTCATACGAGAGATAGAAGTCCTGCAGGGGCGGGGCCAAGGTGGGGTGGAACAACAGGTGGCATGCAGGGAGCTGATCAGTGAGGGCAGTCATTCCATGTGCAGCCAATTAGAGCGAGCATGCAACACATCAGTGGGTGGGACAGTGGGACCTGTGATGCCATGTGTACCATTGCTGTCTTATCACTGGATACGTCACTTTGATGGCCATAGTACAGCTGTTTACTTAATTATTAATTTATCTCACATATTTTATGATAGTTCCTCAATATATGATGATGCAAACTTTCCACAAACCCACAGGGATAAAATAGCAACAGAGCTTCCACACAAATGACAAAACAATGTGTGTCACAACCACATACTGTATACTACATATATGCTTTTACTAATTACATAGATTACTATGTTGGCTTTCAGTATGCAAAAAAAAATTAAGGGATACTAATGTTTGGCAACATTTGTATAGTTTGAATAACTAATGCAGAGGTTATAAGGTATCTCATGGGGCGGCTTGATATTCAGCTCCTCCAGAGTGTTGAAAGGCCCTTGAGCAGGACACTGAACCTGTAACTGCTCTGCAGAGTGCCATCATCATATGAACGTGTGGGTGAATGTTGTCATGTGTTGTGCAGCACTTTTAAGTGGTCAGTGGACTATAAAGCACATTTACACGGAGACCGTTAAGCTATTGCTATATCATCTCTAGGTGTACTAAATCAGTGGTTTTCAAACTGGGGTATGTGGACCAACAGGGGCCTTTGAAACATCAAGGTAATAAATAGGGCTGGCTGTTTTGATTGACTGTAAATTAAAGTGATCCTAAAAATTACACAGAGGGGTTTCCTTAAGACAAAATCCTCTAAAATTCAGGGTCTGTGGTCTAATGTGCATCTATTGTAGGGGTCCTTGACATGAAAAAGTCTGAGAATCCCCGTATCAGATCATTGTGAGCATTGTTATGCAGTGGATAATTCTGATTAGCCAGCTTGTGTATTTTCTAGATTAGGCAAAAACGGATATTACTTTTTATTTTAACCATAAACAGTTTTGCAATGGATTTTCCAGACACGATGATAAGCATCGTTATAGTGAATTGAAATGACAAACTCTGTGAGGGAGGATTTTCTGCATATTACACATCCCAAAGAGCTAGTCAGAAATGCTCTTTCAAAAGACATTAGTTTATCTTTTCATTTTATTTGATTTTTACCTTTTCTATTATTGTCCTTTGTGATGGCAGATATACTGTAATAAGACATTTAAGGCAGTGGTTTTCAAACTTTTAGTGCCCAAGAAAAACCAAAGGGCGAGCCAAAACACCTTTGTTTGTATCCATGCAAAATTGCCTCCATAACCAACCTAACCAATAGAGGCAACAAGTACTAGTCAATAAGAGTGCGAGTGGGGAAAAAAGAATAAGGTGTCAAATAATCAGTCTTTGACACTCTAATAATTCACACCATCTGGTGGAGTTCACTTTGATTTTTTTTAAAGGAACTGGGGGGTATAGAATTTGCATCTGTATTGGTAAATGTGTGCGTACAAAGTACTGCTATGGTAAATTAGACATTCATTAAAAAGTTTTTTGTATTGTGTTGTTGTGTTTTGAAATAATAATGTATGGCTGTCTCAAAATCCCAACGCACACCTCCAGAAGTTGCCTCAGTGGGGAACACTGTTTTCAGTTTAAATATACATTGTCATTTTCTTCTATATATTCACATACTGAGAGCATTTAGTACTCGGTATGAAGCTGTGACACAGACTGTTGCTGGCTGCTACATCCATCCAGTGTAAATGTCAGTGGATAGAAGTAGCATCGTTCAAGGAATGCTGGGACTGTTAACATCATACCTGCATGCAAACTACCGGTACTGGGATTACTGGGGGTCAGCTGAGGAACAGCATAGCGGGTGCCCACATACGCGCACACACACACACACACAAACACATGCCCACACATCTACACACTGGCACTGACCTGCGCGTGCGGACTGGTACCATGGAGATTTGCGGGCTGGTCTCAATAACAGGAGGCTGTTTCTCCTTCTCGCTGCGTAACTGAAGAGGAATATAAACACACATAAACACAGAGAACATTCGCAGCTGTAACGCTATCAATCACATCAGGTTTATCTAACGGAGTGAGATAGTCATGGAGGCGGACTCACGGCGTTCTGTTTCTTCTGTAGCTCCTCCAGAGCGTCCGCGAGGTTCTCGTCCACAACATCTAGAGGTGTTTGGCCCTACAAGGACATTCACAGGCATCATCAGTCACGGTATGAGCAGAGGCTTCAATCACAAGAGTTTGCGCCAAGTTAAAGGTTGTTTGTCTTGCGCTCACCACGTTGTTGACAGCACCCATATCACACATGTTGTCAGCGAGCAGGGTGCACACCTCCTCCTGCCCCCAGTGAGCTGCTGCATGTAGGGGCGTCCACCCGTCGATGTCCCTGCTGTCCACATCCACCCCGCACTGCAACAGAACCCTGAACAAGGCGAGGAAGAAGGGAGGGAGACAAACAAGAAGGGGAGATATTGAGAGGAATATCCAGGAGGAAAAATGTCTGACTTGGTGTGATGTTGTTAACAAGCTGTCACTGCTCTTGTGTGTGTGAACTGATGCTCACTTCAGGACTTCAATGTAGCCTTTGGCAGCGGCAACGTGCAGAGCGGTTGCCTTGGTGTTTGCGTGAGGTGTGAGAGTGCCGCCTCCTGCCAGCACCGCCATGGCGTCCTGCAGCATGATCCTCTCCTCCTCCTTCCTGGCCTTGTCCACGTCTATTCCTGTCACGCACACAAGAATGAACAGAAATAATTGAAATTACAAACACACAAATCTGATGTTAGACCTTTTAAAACAGGAAAAACAGAAACAGAAAACAGGTTAGTCTATAACACAATCTGTAAGCTGCAAACAAAAGACAAAATATTCTGTTTCATACTCATTTATCTTATATTTGTCATCTGCGACTTCAGTTGCATGATGGATCTCCACAATGTGTGTATTTGACAGTGATGAAGTTATAAGCCTGGAGCCTCAGTATGAAGGTCACAGAACATTTGGTACACAGTGACTCTGTCCTCATTTCTTTGCCTATTTTTGTCGACTTTGAGCGGGTCGACTGCTTTAAATGTGGCCGCTTGTAAAAACAGGACAAAAATGCAAAACACATTTTGGGGCCTGTACATTTATGAGGATAATTTTAGAGAATTCCATCCCCAGTTTTTCACTCAGTGTAGCCTGAGCTGTGTTTGATGTCACTTTCATTCATTAACTTTTAGAGGGAAAACAAATTGATTGATGCTAGAGCTGTAAAGAACCATTCATTCAAACTATCAATGAAAAGACTAACTTTGTACTGGCAACAATGCAACATATTCATAGCTCAACAATATGGATTGCCCTCTTGCCTGAGGCAAGTAAAATGTCATGTTGGGCTTGTAAATCTAGCGACTCATTAAAGAATTAAACACATCCTTTCACAGTTAATAAGTTTATCTCTTGGTAGAAGCACAGGGAATTGTCACACCATTTTTAGTATGCAAGAATATTTGTTGCTTCACCTCTATGACACACTGTGGCCTTGTTCTGATTCATTTACTTAAAGATTAAACAAGTCAATAAACTTTAGTCTTTGGTGTTATTTTAATACTGCTAATAAATAAAACATTTGCACAGGGGCAAGTAAGAATTGCCTTTGGGCAAGTAATGAGTATGTTTTCATTGGGGTATAATCAACGAAAAATAAGAACTATTGTGTTTTTGTGACCTTAGAGTGAGCCGTTAAGATCTACAGTCATTACGCATCTACAGTAGCCCAGAACGGCCAATCAAACCCTGGCTCTAGATAAGGTGTTTACAAATTTCTGTGTGCTTGAAAGGGGAGGGGTGAGATGAAGTGTCTGCAATCTGCAAGCTCGCTGCAAGATACCACCAAATCCTACAGACTGGTCCTTTAATTGTTTCAGCATTTAAAATAAATAACTGTGGTTGACATAAAAAAAATGTAATTTAGCTGTTATCATGCACCCTTGCCTGCTGTCAAATTCTCATATTAAATCTCTTAAATCTGATGATGACATAAACATGTCACATACGTGTTGTAGTAATCATATACTGTAATGTGTTATTATGAAGATCACTTTATACTCATCCACTCCACATGAGCTGAAGTGGGGGTCTTCATGTTGGTGCACAGCGATTTCTCACCTTGTTTCTTGATTTCCCCTTTCAGAAGTCTCTCCATGGCGTCCTCTGTGGCCACGTCCAGAGGAAGCTCTCCTTCACTGTTCACTGCCCCAACGTGAGCGCCATGCTCTATCAGGTATCTTCAAAGAAAAAAACAAAAACATAAAGTAACACTACAACCAGGATACACAGAACAATATATATGAGTTTAATGTGTAACACCTGACATCACTGACAATATCCTGTATAATATCTACCTCCAAACTGACTAAAATTCAATGTGGGCCTAGATTTTCCAAATACTCAGAACTATTTATATCCTAATGGCCATGACGTGTCAGTGTGGTGATGGCCAACACTTACTTAGCGATCTGGATGAAGCCGCAGGAAGCTGCAGCGTGCAGAGGAGTCCAGCCCTCGTTGTCCCCTCTGTTGACGTCACTCCCGCTCTCAACCAGAAACTGCACCATCTCAGCATTTTCATCAATGCAGGCCTGCCAGAGGACACACAGCCACATGATGGATGGCTACACAAGTGTTTATTGTTTGTCGTTTATTATGAGAATCCCCAATACACACTTAAAAACCAGAAACCAGACTGCACACATCAGTCAGAGTCCAGTGTCGGGACAGTAGAGAAGGTCTTTGACCCACTTCATGTTGGTTTGTTGTGAAAGGCAAAACTGCAGCCACTTCCAAAATCTATTAAATTCACCTAAAGCACTGGGACTAAAACAATGACTACTGTGTCTACTCCCTGTAATGACTTTCTGTTAAGTGGGCTGCTAAAAGCCCTCAAGTACTTTCCAAAACAGTGACTCTGTGAGCGAAACAGCGAATCTATTTAGCAACCTTTCCTGAGGCCAGGTCTAGCTACCATCCCAATGTGATCCGACACAAGTCCCAAGATGAATCCCATGAGGACCTCATGGTGTTATGTTATGTTGCTTTAATTCAAGACAATATTTATGAGAAAAAACCTCAAAGGGTAGGATCTGTGTATGGCCCAGTTTTTCTACTGCAATACTTTCATATGGCTCAAGTTATTGAGTCTTTACATTAATTTTTAAGACAAGTCAAGAAAACCTGCCAGCTTAGGTCAGATTGTTTCAGCCTGTTTTAAATATAAATATATTCCAAGAATTCTGTAGATAAGACAGAATGAGGCAGATCTCTGCACGAATATCAAGGTAAGGTGATTCATACTAGAAAAAGATAATAATACCGAATGATAATCTTCCAACAAGGCCTTTTCCCCACCTTTTTAAAAAGAAAATATGGGTTTTGCACTTCAATTTCCCCTAGAAAGAAGCTAAATAAAACATTGCTATGAATGTCACAGCGATGGTGTAAAGATTAGGCAGGCACTAACACTATTACTAACCACTCTAAGGCTGCAACTAACTCACAAGGCTGCACAAGGTAACCTTATCTTATTGCTTATTTTGTCTAGTTAAAGTGGAAACAGACAACTGTGTGTTTCCTTCACGATACTTTGTATATGGCCGATAGCGAGTACTGATCTGATAGCAGTTACAAAAATATATAATTTTTAAGTTTTATATTACGAACCCCATATAGATGTAATATGATTCTATAAATGGCTCACTGTCTTAACGGTGCATAGACACGATACATGTACTCACAGATACAAATACCAGCATTTTAGGCTGTATGTGAGGCATTTTTCAATACTGGAATCAGTATCAGAACAACACTATTTCCATTTGGTGTTATTGTTGTGCTGCTATGAAAAAGGCAACACATGTTGTGTCAGAGGGCACTGCTACAGGAAACACTACCTGACAGGGAAACGCCACAAGATCACTTCTGTTTCCTGAGAGCCTAGCTCTGTGAACAAATGATCAACACCACTTTGGAAATAAGAGAGAAGAAAGAAGCAAGTTCACAGAAGAGGTAAAGTGAAAGTGCCACAACCTTATATTAAATTTGGGAACAGGCATTGGGCAAACTATTGTAATAATGTGAAGTGGATAGTTATTACTATGTAATAACAGAGAATAATGTTAGCCTGTAGCTTTGCACAAACAAGTGACTATAGCAGGGGTTGGAGTTGGGGTGGAGGGGGGAGTAACGTTAGAAGAAAACATTTGGAGAAAAAGTGTGAATTTGTTCATTCTTCTAGTCTAAAATAGAGACATTTTCCTGAGAAAAATCGTGCTTGGCTAGCCTGGCTCTTGAGAGGTTTTACGAAAAACCACAGAGGTCAACCTCATGGCAGTGGTACAGTAAAGAAGAGTTAGCGGATCACCACAGTCAGAGGGATTCATTCTCTTGGGAACCTGAATGTCTGTACAAAACCTCATCCAAATCCATCAAATAGTTGTTGAGATATTTCAGCCTGGACCAACATTTCCATCCTTGGAGTGTAGAAGTACTTGAGAAGATTTAGCAGTGAACACCAGCAGGTACAATATCACCAAAACAGATATAAATCAGCCTGAATTTAGTATTAATAATAAAGATATTAATGATTCTCTACTGATACACACAACAATAGATTAATATGTGCTTGTGTAAGGAAAGGACAAGCATAAAACTTATTCTTAATCTTTACTGGGACAAAAAACAAACAAACCAACCTTTATGCATTCTTTTGCTTCACATATTGTCTCATACATACATTGTCATACATTGTCTCATGATACAGCATAAAGGAGGAACATGTTTCTATGTCAGATTTCATCTCTTACAGCTGATGAGATCTGCTCAGAACAAGACTGCACTCCCTTGAAGTGACAGAGTTTCCAGTCATTCATTATCACTGCAGCTACTCTCACAGCAGCAAGTGTCTGTTGCCGCACAGAACCTCGTCCATCAGGCCGTCTTAAGCCACTGAATGTAAGAGGCTTTGCTTTTGGGCTAAATCAACTAATCACAAAGCTGCTACAAGTCTCCTCCCTCGGCCATAATATAAGATAATTAGTCCGGTAGTAGGGATGGAAGAAACAAAAAGACGCTGTGATTTTAAGGCTCATAGTTCAAAGCAGAGGCAGAACCTGGCAAGTCAAAAGCAGCGTTCACTGGCAGCAGAGGGGGAGCGCTCTGAACAAGTGGGTGCTCCAAGCTGAATGAATGAACAGAGGGCACTTCTTGCACCCAGTGCGTTATGAGGGTGCACACACAGCCTCCCAGCAGACTCCCTCACTGGGTCATCAAGTGACTCATTGTGGAAATCGCCTTTTGACAACAGCAGCTTGTGCTGTTTGAGGAATGTTTTCCATTTCTTCATCCGAAATCCCTAAAGTCCCCACCATGGGGAATTGGCAAAGGGAAGGAGGAGAAAGAGAAAGAGAGACACAGGGAGAAGAGGGGGAGGAGGAGAAGGAGGAGGAGGGGGGACAAAGGAGAGTGAAAGCATAGTGGAGAAGACAGAAAGGCTTTGGATGGAGAGGATGGAAAGTTTGGAGAGTGTGGGCCTATATTTAATTCTGGTTGCCAGGCGACCGATGAGCAACAGGGGAGAAAGGGATGGAGGGACCACACTGGGTGACGGTCCCACGTGTGGATCGGTTAAAGGAGGGCACGTTTGCCCATCATCCAGGCAGGAACATGCTCGGTTTAGTCATGTGAACTGGTCACAGGAAGTCAGCATCATCAAATATTACATTAAGTGGGAAAACACCAATCATCTTTTAGCATGACATCACTCAGAGCACACAGGCCAGCTGAGCTACAATTCAGCTCCAGTGGGCAGGAAAATTAAAAAGCAACACATTTATTATGCTGACGAGCAGGCTTTGAATATCAAAGTCTAATCCATGTGACTGTGAGTTCACCGTATGTGAAGAGACAGCAATGTGTTTATGACACACGCTATCATAAAAGCAGAGGAAATACTGCATCACTGAGAGCTTGTGTGACAGTGATGTTGTCCAGACGGCTCCGCTGTGTTATGACTGAAGTGGAGGGGAGGGAGGGACCTGCATTAAGACTGGAACATGCTCAGAAGAAGAAGTGCGGCCAATTTGGGACATGCAAAAGCAACAAGCCTCAAACTGCAAATTAAAAACTGAAGGCTAAAGTCCCCCTCCACTCAGAAATATGTTTGTTTTATGTTCCTAGGGTTGGATGTTTGGGCTTCACTGTGCACAATGATGTATGTGCACAGTTTTACACAAGAAGAATGTTTTCACATTCAGCTGCTTGAAATGAGAAGTTTCTCTGTGCTCACTGAAAATCTGATTTCAAGGGGTGGGCCTACGAGCATGATGTATGACATCACAACTACTTTGGAAGTCAATTCTGGTCCAATTGACCCTTCCTAAGTCCCGCCCCTTTATGTTCTGTGCTCCAATTACAGTTGAGCAAACTTGGTACCTCAACACAACTATCTCCTTTTCCCGTAAAAACAAAATAAAGGGTCATATTTTGATTTAGCTATTGTAAGCAAAACACTAGCTAATAGGGTTTGGCAATACAGTAAAATTTTCAACCAGCCACCATTAGACTGGCTCTGCAGGCCATGTATGTATGTATATCTTAATGCATGTCTGGAGAGGATCTTTAAATAATCCTCTTCTGATTCCAGGGTTTTCCCCAGTGGACTAAAAGCCTGGTGGCCCACAGGGTCTAAGTTGACCCCCCCCCCCAACCACCACCACCACTGGGCCTGAGCATCGAGGAATTTTATTTTCAAGGGATGTATTTTTAAAATGTTTTTTAAAGCAACAGTTACAGTGGGGGTGGCTTAGCTGGAAAGACAGATATGTTGGACAGCAACATCTGCTGGTTAAAACGTGAATGCAGTGCGCTATAGAGAGGTAAAGTCCCTCCCCTTCCAGTGTCTAACCCTAATGCTGTGAAATCTCAATTGGCCCTTCCTAAGTCTTGCCCCTTTTTGTTCGGCGCTCTGGTAACAGTTTAGATAGCTTGGCAGCTCTGTCAACTTTCTCTTTCCCTGTTTCCCATGCTTATGTTGTACCAAACAAACATGTTTTCTTTCACCTGAAGAACAAGATTGGTAGGTTTTTTAACGTCTCTGCAACACTGGAATACTTCATTTTGATGCTGTTTTCTCACACATTTTTCCTTTTTCAAAAAAACTGCAACTTGTTTCTGATTTTGTGATCTGTATATTGCACACAGTGATTTCAATAATATTGCAATTAATTGTGCAGCCCTACTATGCAACTAACTAATATACATCTATCATTTGCTAGCTAGTTAGCTACTGCTTTGCTAACATATGTCACTTTTACTGGAAAGAAAATTGACTGATGCTCCAAGCTTGCTCAACTTTCACTGGAGCACAGAGTGAAGAGGGGCAGGAGTCAAGAAGGGTCACTTCCATGATTCCAGTCCTGATTATGTTATCAATGAAACTACAAGGCCCTACCTTAATGCTACCATCAGTCAGTACAGCTGCAGCCACATTAAAAACTTCCCACCAGGCCTAACAACTTTGCTTGGGGAAACCCTGGATTCAGCTCTAGATGAACTATTACAACTGGCAGTCTTCTGGTAGTTTTTACCAACAGGCTTCCATCATGGGAAAAAAAATAGCCTTCTTAAGACCTGTTGATCAGATGATGAAAACTTCTCTGAATTAAATGACCTACTATTTCACAGAGACTCCAGCAAGGACAGTCTGACACAAGCTGACCAGTCAGTGCCTATTAATGTCTGAAAATGATCCCACAGGCTCTGGGGTGACCGTTTTTACTGTCTCTCCTCATATCCTTACATTGTATGCTAGAAAAAGAAGCCTATGTTAGATAGTAGTGTGAATGGCCCAGCCTACAAACAGGCTAATAAACTAACTGTGCCCAATGGTGGAATGTTAACGAAAGATATTTACTCAAGTAGTGTACTTAAGTAACCTACACATTTGAGGGCAGTTGTCCTTTACTTGAGTCTTTACTTTTCATTCTACTTTTGACTTCTACTCCACTTCATCTCAGACAAAAACCTATGATGAGTTCATAAAATATGATGTTTGTTATAAACTAAATTACCCAACAGTTGATACAAGTACAGCTGAAATGGTCAGTCCATTAAGAATAAGTCAAGTGACAGAAAATTGACTAGCAACTATTTTGATAATCATTAAAGTCATTTTCCATGTGAAAATTCTGGACTGTTGGACAAAACAAGCACTGCAAAGGTGTCACTTTGGGCTCTGTGTGATTGTGATGCCATTTCTCACTATTTTCAGAACCTTTCCAAACGAAACAATCAATTGATTAATGGAGGAAATCATTACTATTTGCTGTCAAACAAAACAAAAACATACTGGACAGCATAAATGCTTAAATCAATATAGCCTGATATAGGGATGAAACGATAACTGGTTTTGCAATGAACCCCAGTAAAATGATCGATTATTATAACTGTTTCTAATTTTAGTCATGGTTAAAACCATGGTTGAGAAACTCGCAAGTAATACTGTCCAGCCAACCAAAGTTAGCAACAGTCTCCCAGACGCAGGCGCAGCACCAACGTGGGTTTGTTTAGCGACGACGCAAAGGACACAATGTCATTTTAAATTGCTGAGAAGTTTTCGATATAAAACTTGGTGACTTCATTTCGTGCTTCTTTAACATTTCAGCACATTTTAACAATACAGTGATAATACCGCAAAGAGTAATAAGTTTGACCACTTTAAATGTGACATGAAATTTTCTATGGTTGCAAACTAATGATTATTTTAATCATCGATTAATCTATTGTGTATTTTCTTGATTAACTCATTATTAATCAATTCGTTATTTGGTTCGTAAACTGTCAGAAAATAGTGAAAAATGCTGATCACCGTTACCAAAGCCCATGATGACATCCTCAAATGTCTTTCAAGTTTACTCTCACATGAGGATGAAAGAAACCAGAAAATATTCACATTGGAGAAGGTGAAATCAGAGAATTTGGAAATTTTCATCAAAAAATTACTCCAAGCGATTAATCGATTGCTAAAATAGTTGCTGATTAATTCAATAATCAATTAATAATCAGTTAATCATTGCAGCTCTAAAATTTTCACACTCATCTCTAGACCAATATAGCTGCGACAAGCCAGTATCGGCCAAATTATATATCTGTCTGACTCTAAATCTAGCAATGATATCATGTATAAAAGTATACAGTAACAATCACAAGGGACATTTTTTCTGCATGGAGTACTTCTACTTTTAATACTTTTCCTGATTATACTTGCATACTTTACTTGAGTAACATTTTCAATGCAGGTCTTTTATTTTTAACAGAGTATTTTAAAGTGTGGTGTTAGTACTTTTAATGAAGTAAAGGATGTGAATATTCCCTCCATCATTGCCTGTGTCTGTCTATAAAGGCCAGAAACGCTCCTGCTGGGACAACAAATACTGATGACAAAGTGATGATGAGTTGAATTTAAGCTAATGTTACTGTAGCTGCCTGCCATGTTGAAAAACAACGTTTGAATTGACGTTAATTATACTTGTTTGCCTCTTAACTTCACCATAAGTTACCGTGAACGCTTCTTCGCGGCGGGGATCATGAAGTTAACGGATAAATATTGAACCCTGGCCGTCAGTTGAGCGACAGTTAGCCGCAGCCTATAACTCATAAACACATTAAATAAACACAGTTGTAAAGAGTTTAAGTGAACTTTCCTACCTGATGCAGCGCTGTCAGTCCGTCTATGTTGGCGTGGTTGATGTCAGCTCCCTGTCGGAGCAGCGCTGCCACCTCCTCCCGGTCTCCAGCGGAGCAGGCGGCCATAAACACGGCTCCCTGGGCGAATCGAACCTTCGCCCGCCGCGTCCCGGCCGAACCGCTCGAGGTCTCCCGGGCCTCCGATCCCGTCCGATCCGTCTCCGAGCCCAGCCATCGCTGCAGCTGATCCTGCCGTCGCTGTTTGGCAGCTTCGGACCGGGAATGGTCAGTGGCCGCCATCTTCCCTGGTCTGTCCCGGACAGATTCAGCTCATGGTACGAGGAGGAGGAGAAGGAGAAGCGGAGTGGATGGTTTGGATTGAGCCTCCCCCGGGCTGTGCCCCCCCTGGCGGACACACGCTGGAAATGAAACCGTGAACTTCAGGGCGAACTTCTGACTGAGTGGCAGTCCTGGGCTGCGTTCATGAATACTCGGAAAATCCTATGCCAGAGAGAGAGAGACAACATTTTAATTGAACTTTGTCTATTTTATAATATTTTCATTTGCATATGTTTATTATTATTATTAATTTGATTATTAATATTTTATTTTCTGGGTCGTTTTCTTTTTAATTCACTACCTTTTGTTTTGGCTTTACTCATTTCAATACATTTTCTCTTCTTTAGTATTTTATCTTGTGCTCTTTGCTTTGCTTTTATTTTTTATCTACGGAATTTTGTAATGCTAATTTATTTATCGATTTGTTGTAATTAATTAAATTATTTTCTTTTTTTTTTATCCTTCTGGTGTTTTTAATGAGTGCTATTCGTATTAGTGGTATATAAATAAAGTCTGATTGAAGGATTGATAGAATGCTTTCCTTTTGTTTTCTTTATAGCAGTCTAAACAAATGGAAAATAGATATTAATACAAGAGTCATTTTCTCATAAACCTACAAACTTTTCTAGCTGGATTGAAAAAATAACAAAACAATAACAGCAAAAAGCGAAAAGCCTACACACAGCCTGCAAGAGCACAAACAAACAGTCCTAATAAATGATTGTTTATTTTACTATACCATTTTAACCCAAATTCTCATAATATTTTTCCTACTTTTAAACTAACTTTTAAATTGAAATCATTGTAATGTGTTTTTTAAATTTTGCATAACATAATGTGCTTGTGTGTCGTGTGTTATCTTGTCTTTTGTGTAGTATTACATGACTAATTATCCTTTGAGGACAAATAAAGCGATTAATTGATTGACTGATCGATCATTTTGAAGACAGACTTGATAAAGCACCCAATACAGATAAAATGACTTGTTATTATTTATTATTTAGATCAAAATCTTCATTGTCACCAGTTCATTATGGGTTTAGTGTGCCTAGATGAGAATCACAATTAAGCAGTTTAACTTGAGAGTCAGAAAATTCATATAAAACAGAAGAATACATTTATGAATATAATTAAGAAATATACTATTAACATAAATGCCAGCATAATATATAATACATATTCCATGATTTCCAATTTTCTACAATTTCACAGACGCAGATACCATAATAGAGCCAGTTCCCATTTTTCCGACATCACTTGAAGGCATTGTCACTTACATGGACCATATCGTACGTAAACATTTATGTAAAAAAAAAGAAGCAGCTCAACAAATATTTTGTCTTTGTCGAACTAGTTTGAACCCATGAATCTCTGAGTTTATCAAGAGGACCAAACAGCGTTTGTAAGCAACAGATCCCAACTAATAAAACTGTATGTGATGAGTTTTGTTATGACTTGTGAGCAGGATGATCAAACTGCTGAGGGGATTCCCAATGCGCCTCTCGTTTTGAAAATACGGTAAATCCACTGTGGCCTGTCTGGTCTCCAGTAAATCCTCTTTGTTTTAAAGATGACACCATTTATTTTTGATACCATCTGTTCAGTTTTGAGTTATTAAGTAAAGTTGATATTATTTATTTCAGAGAGGAATAAGAGGCACATTTTAAGGGGTTGGAAATGGGGAACAAAAAGTTAACTTAACAAAAGACCCACTGAGGCTTCTTAAAACAGAAAATAAAGTCTTTTGTTCTAGACTTTTCTAACATATGCGTTAGCATCTTAATATCTAAATGACCTTAAAGGCTTTTTTAATTTATATATCAGTATTTATATATCAGTAAGAGTAAAGCCTACAGATCTGATTCTACACAGCAAATAAATTACTCTCAAATTCCAAATATCAAGTGTTGAAAGAGATTAGATAGAGATGAAACTACACACATCTTCCCAATACGTTTTACTATATTCACAAAACAGCAACAACTTTCTGGTGATTATAACAGAATTTCAAAATCTTTATTGTTACAGCTCCTAATTTTTCCAAGGTGGATTTTCTGAATAAAAATAAATTAAAATACATGAGCACATAGCAGCTAAATGAACCAGGAACCCTTCTGTTTGTTTGTTACACCCTTAGTTACTATCAGACTGTACCCTGTAGTACATTCAAGAGCTACATTATTTCTGTGAATCAACTGTGATTATTTGTCATTTCACTGGGATCACCTGGAAGCCTCCCAAGAAGCCCTTTTCTGTTTGGTTAATGTTAGTGATGTGTACTGTTCCCTGTTCTGTGTGCACTTTTCACTGTGACTAAGAGCTTTTCTGGGTAATGTGAAGAACATTGTTATTCAACTGACCTCTGAGTATTCACAGCAATGAGAAAACACTCATAACCCACAGTTAATGTCAAACAATCTGAGTTTATTTAATAATCACTTAAATATTATTCCCTGCAACATTTTGACAATGTGTTAAATTCACTTGGCAATTATTTAATTAAACTTTAAGGCACAACTTGAGGCTTGATCACACAGTTTCTTGTAGTACACAGTGTAAAGAGAAATATTTAAACAGGCAGGTTATTACCTAAGAAACTCATCTGATGTCATAAAGTGACATCAGATGACAAAGTGCAATTCAGATTTAACTGATTCTTTGATGAATTTAAACAAAACCACATTGTTTTTGATTTACTGTATATACATTAAAATGTAAATTTTGTAAAATATTTTTTTTAAAGTAGGAATTCAATACAAAGTAGATTTAACATTAAATCTAAGAGTAAAATCAATGATAGAAAGAGGTTTCTACGATTATGAAAACAAAGCAAAGCATTTTATATTTTCATATAAATAATTGTAAAGACATAAGACATCAACATTCATACAAACCTAAAAACATAAAGAAAATGTATTGTAATGTCTCACAATACTGCATTGAAACTTGCATCAAATAAATGGAGTAACTACCTGTAACAGACAGACTGGTGCATCCACTGTTTTCCCTCCTCCAGTCAGTCTCTTCTACCAGAAGTAACTTGGAGCTCATAACCGGATGCAGCAGCAGGAACACTGTGCTTAACTACTGGTCTGACTACATTCCACTAAAAACATAAACACTCTCCTATTTTAACCGCGCTGCTTCAAGTGCGCATTTTTGTTTGTAACGTCCTGTAATTCAAGTTTGTACACGACTGTCTGAGCTCATGTGCTATGTTTAAATGCACTTCTGTTGACCTACAGACACACTGCGTCTATAGGGTTTCCTGATTGTATCTAAAGATACAAAAGAAAAGAATGTCAGTGTCAGGCATTTTTCAAAAATACTTAAAAATAAGGGAAACTTAAGTACTTTTCATCCTGGACCCAATTTTCCCAGGTTTTTGCATCTAAGTGACTAATGGGGACAACATTTTTGAAATTGGTCTGGTATTGAGCGAGAGCGCTGCAGCTAGCAAAAACCAAACTGAGCTGCAACATATTTGCTACTGACGGACTCAGATTGTTATAATACATCTCTGACAACATTATGGAAATGATCACAACAGAGATGGACCTTTTTAAAAAATATATATATATAATTTGTTTTGTTAAACTTGAAACAGCTGCTGTATCTCTGATAAAAGCTACCGGGCTCCATTAACCAAAACGATCATTTTACTTCTCTGATCTACTGAAAAAACAAGGCTCTCACTCTTTAAAAAAAAGGTCTTTCTCTGTCAGGATTCTTCTCATAATGTTGTGAGACACATATATATATTGATCTGAGCCTGTCAGTGGCAAAACAAGTACTTCAAACGGGCTTACTTTGATGGCACAGTTGCCCGGAGGGATTACGCTGCATCTCAGTTTCACTTTTCCCAGCTGCAGCACTCTCGCTCTATATGGGACCAGTTCAAATAATTGTTGTTCCCATTTGTCACTTAGACAAAAAGTATGTGAAAATGGTGTCCAGAATGATAAATACCGATAACACACAGTACCTGTTAATATGGTAAATTATGATTATTTCCAACCCCTGTGCAAAAGGGTTTATTAAACTACAACTTCTCTGGCAGCGTAAGAATGTAAACAGATGTTAAAGTTAGATTCTTTTAAAATGTTCCTGGATTCTTTTAAAATGTTCCTGAATCTAGAATAAGCACATCTTAACCTTAGTATCTGCAACCGAACCCTGTCAGAAGCTCTTAGGAGCTGCTGATGGTTTCTCCAGAGTCGGCAGCAGGTGGAATAATGTGCATCATGAGGCCCTCTGAGGAGAGGAGGGATGCAGGGCTCTCATCTGGTGACATCTGGTTAGTTTTGAAGGAGCCTTGAAGGTCCATGTTGATGCACAGCACTCCAGACAGCAGCTGCCTCTTGTACTGGTCGAGACGCATGAAGACATCCAGGACTGAGGAACTGCCATCGTTCACCCAGGTGGGAAACAGGCTGGTGGAGCTGAACTGGGATGGGAGAGACTGGTAGTGGTGCAGCTCCAGCTGACAGGAAAACCTGGAGGAAGCATGAGCGGCAGGCAGAAGTGTGAAGGATGAGACGGCTGTAACTCTTTCACTTACTGTTATTAAAGCAACTATAACCAATATTTTTATACCAAAGTGTCATCAAAATGACAGTGTTAGTTGTTTAATTTTGTTTATTTACACCAGATTGATGATGATTAACTGATGACTGATTAATCAGCCGTTCAGAATACAATCAATCAAGTAAAATGTAATCAATCTACTACCAAATAAAGATCTGAAATATGAAATAGATTATTTTCATTTTTATTTGCAACCCTAATTTAACCATGTAGATAATTAAAAAAGATACAGTATAGAATAAGTACATGAAAGTGAATTGCCTAAAAATCCTCCAGGGGGCAATGCACAATTTGTATGTAAATATCTATCAATAAATTTAAACATAGTAAAAAACTGAGACATGTTTTCTCACAGTACAAGATAACAATGCATCCTGTAAACACCCATCTTTTAGACAAGAATAATGATTAAGTCATAGTCACAAGACACACACCCATATCAAATGCGCTCATTCATAAAACATGCGAGTGCACACTAACACTTTCATTAATAGATCAGGATCATACACTCATGTGATATGACTAAAGAGTTTTCATAAGCCATGTAAGCAAAAGGAGAGAATAAACTGTGTGTAATGATGAACCTACAGAGAATTATCACCTGAATCTGCCGCTCCCTTCAATTTTATGCAGGTTTATAGGAAGTTTTAGCTCCTTGTTTAGCTGCCTGGCCCACAACTTTACTGTTTTGGTTCAATCTCACTGTGCTCATCACATTGTTTTGAGCCACAGTGGGCAGCTTTTCAAAGAAAAACCTCTAAAAACCCACTGTAGAGTACCTGCTCAACACCAAAAGGCTAGATATTTCCCTCAGGAGTTGGTAGAGACCAAAAGGAGAGCTAAATGCAAAGTGAATAAGCATCTGTTTGCCAACAAGCTCAATTTATCACCTTAAAATATGATTGTTTCTGCCTCCACCAAGTGGCCAAAAAATCAGTTACTGCAGGTTTAGCCAGGTTGAATCCTCGCCATTCTAGTAGATAGATGACGTTTAATGTTTTTTGGATTGACTGGATGCTAAAAGTTGCAGTAAAAAGATTATAACTATAGGACCTGTCAGTTGTATGTCTGTGTACTTCAGCAGTCACCTACCTGGCAGATACATGCTGGGAAATGCTTTTGGAGGCCTGACGAAGAACATGCTGTAGGACTTTTAGTATCTGCTCTCGAATCCACCCCACATCTTCTTGCACATCTGGTAGCCACTCCAGAAGTCTGCACATGGGATGTACTGATATTAATCAATCAGCACAGATGGCCAGTCCAGTATTTTTTTTTTTTTTTTTATGTTTTTAGGGCAAACACTGTTACTATTACAGGATAATCAGCTTCAATAATCAATAAAAACAATCTTAAGAATTCTATTCAAAATATAAGACCTGAGTAGAGCTGTAGTACTGTTCTGTACTGTACTGTAGCACTATTTTGAGTGAAATTAGGAGGAAATGGGACTAAATGTAATTAAGTCCGACAGTACCTGAGAGTCAAGGACATGGCAGACTCCAGAGGGAGCGTGTAGGGGAGCATCATGGCTGAGGCCATCCTGACAGGAAGCAGGTTGCCTAGCGACTGCATCAGGCTCCTCCTCTCCATGCAGGCCTCAACCAGAGCTGCAGAGGGAGGCAGAGAGGATCACAACATTTATACCCCAAAGAATTCATAGAATTAACCTCCTTTATGCAGCACTAATTATGAGCTAAACAGGAGACACGTTACAACATATGGATCCAACTTAAATTTTCAACACAGTGAACATAACAGTCTCAGAAATACTATCAAATGGAAGCTGGGGCAACAACAACAAATCATTTTTATGCATTACCTCAGGGGATGATACTTTACATTAGAACTGATCATTATCACTTTTAATGTTCTGAATATTTAGCACATTTATTCTACAATCCAGGCAGCCACTGGTTCCGGTTTGGAATAAAAATCAACTCAGGAGAATCTTGATATGTCCTTGAGTCCAAGTCTGTGGCGATTAATCTTCACAGACAGAATTCTCTTCAACTTCTTATCAACTCTTGAACCACAGAAATGACAATGCAGGTTCTCTCTTTGAGGTCCTTTTTGAATCGTATTAATTTTATCATTACAGTCGTCTTTTTTCTTTTAGATGCATTTTCCCCTTATTTTATTTTCCCTTAATGTGTGTTTTGTTTGCGTTTTGTTTGCCACCTGCAGTTGAGGCAGAGCAGGAGTGGGGGTTAAAAAAAAGCGAGTGAAGATGTTGAAAAATCTTTAAATGTTTCATGATTCATTTCAAAATGGCTTCCCAGAGAGTCTAATGAGGTTTCATGTGTTCACCTTGATGTTAATTTAGCGCTAATCACATTAAACATTGTGCTTTTAATGATTGTTACCAAAGTAACTTTTTTTTTCCAAATTAATCTGCCCTTTTAAATGCACGTATACATGTGTGAACAAACATATGATGTCGAACTCAAACAAGTTGTAAGTGAGTTACTTTTTATATAAAATTAATGGAAACCAACCCCTGCAAAGTAAATAAACAATATCTTGTTAAGAGCTAATGTTTTTTTTAAGGTCATGTCTACAATGCATTATAAACATATTCATAAGACATTATAATGCATTTGTAGGGCTTTACAAAACTCTTAATAAACATTTATAATATTTTTTTCATTTTCAAATAAACCAAAAGACAAACCGTTCTTTCGGATGACAGTGTGCTCCTACTTCTCAAGATAAATATTCATTAGAAAACCACTAGATTATCTGAAAAGTGCATCTTCGCAAAGCTAAAGCAGCAGCAGTTTTTCTTAGTCAATGAAAAGTTGACATTTTGGAGACAGTAAAACAGGCAAAATGTGAAGCCAAAATTAAATATTCCTTCTTCTTGCAGTAAAAGTTCTATAATGTTATCTTACCTTTGTGCAGGATGGGTGGAAGGTGTTCAATAAAATGCTCCTCTGTTGAAGAACTGCAATGAACCATCACTGCTTCCTCTTCAACGTTTGGCTTTTCCTCCTCTTCGTCACTTTTATTGTCCTCCACCTCCACATCATCATTATAATCCTCGCTTTCGTCGCCATTAGCCAGCAGTGGCCTGTCTCTGTGAGGTCCGTTGAAATTAAGCAATCCTGAAAATAGAAGCAAATGAGAAAGAATTATTTTTTGAATCTGTGATCAATGGACTGAACTGTGATCAAAGTATATTTGATTGACTTCAGTTACTGAATTAGCTAATATTAATCAACATACTCATTCATTTTGATTTTGTAATACCATGTTGATTCTGTGCTTACAAATAAACCAGGGATGCAACTACTGACTATTTTACTGTTGATCATTTTCTCGATTCATTTGTTGTTTCATCCACAAAATATCCTAAAATTGTGAAAAATTAGTGTTCTCCAAAGGCCATCATGACATCCTCAAATGTCTTGTTTTGTCCACAAATCAATGATATTCAGTTTACTGTCAAAGAGGACTAAAGAAACAATAAAATATTCATGTTTGAGAAGCTGAAAACAAAGAATTTTGACAGTTTTTCTTTAAAAAAATTACTCAAAATGATTAATTGATACTCAAAATAGTGGGCAACTAATTGATTAATCATTGCAGTTTTAAAATGAACAAACAAAATGACTAAACATAAACATGTTTTGACAAAATATCAATTAGGCTAGCTTTAAACAGAGCATAACATGTTTTGGGGAAGATTAGAAAACAAAGTAAATCACAGTTTCTTACCGTTCCTCTTTAAAAAGTGTAGAGCATCTTTATATCCCTGCTTACACATGGTCTTCATAACCTGTGCTCAAAACAAACACATACATTCATCTGTCATGAGTCAAAGAAGTCCAATAAGTTCACTCCAGGTCGTCTGAGCCAATCAATTTATCTGCAGACGTGTTTGTGTGTGTGTTTGTGTTTGGATCTGGAGGGCTGCAATCAAGTGACCTACCACTGGGTCTGGTGGGAAAAGAGCCCTGGAGACTCTGTACAGGTTGGTGAGGGTGAACTGGATGCTCGTGTTGGTGAATCGCAGCTCGTGTATGTTGGTCGAAGTGTCTCGGGGGCAGATGTCGCTCTCTCCAGAGAACGGCGACACGGTGATGGTGTTTTTCAGCTCAGACTGCGGCAGGTTGTCGGAGATGCCTCCGTCCACATATCGCTGAATGATAGAAGATAAATATCAGCATCAGAACAAGCAGAATTTATACAAAATATTTTTGTGTGACCAACTTATTATTGGTTTTCCATCCTACATTGTGGCAAAGTTAGCCATCCCCTTGTGCGCTCCTCCTCCCAACCCTCCTATTTACACTGATATTAATCATAATCATATCGTAATTCTGTATTATGCTCAGTGTGAACCACCTCATACTCATCCTTCTATATATTAATTACACAGGTACCTACAGTCATATTTCATAATGAACATATCACCAGGTCAGGTCAGTCTGTACTGGCCTCTGATGTTTCCACAGACAGATCAGATCAGGGCTCAACAATGAGGCTCGCCCAGGGCAAGTAAAATGCCACATCAGGCAACTAAATCTGTCAACTCACTTGCCCAATCAGGCAAGTGGTAAAAGAAGAGTTAAACTATTAAACTATTTTGATAAGTGATAATTCTTTAAGTAATTTTTCATCCAAAAGTGGCAAAAAAAACAAAAAACAAAAAAAGAGTCTGTTTTCATCCTCTCAAAATTGAGAATAAAAAATCATATTAAACTGACTATCTTTGGATTTTAGACTGACAAAATGAGAACTGAGTTAATTTATTTTTAAAAAACAGTGCATAATTATGCGTGCTATGCCTACCTCCCTATAAGGCCTTTGCAGTATTAGTGATATGTATTGGCAATAGACACTTCATCAACAGTAATAAGAAAATTGTTCAATAAAATATTCAATAGTTTTACTTAAATGCATTAAATGTAACCACCATAATGAACATGCCCTAAAGGACAGGTCAGCTCTCCAGTTTATTTTCTTTTCTTTGTTTTTTAAGCTATTAAGTATATTACTGACACACTGATAAATAAAGTGGATAAATTCAAAATAAAGGGGCTAAATTCAACCTTTTTTCTCCTGGCCTTTATTAAAAATGGGTCATTAAAAATGACTAAAAATGATAACTATCAATATCAACTGAAATGAAACATTGTATTGTGATAAAATTTTCAGCAACATTTTCAGCTAATATTCACTGTAAATCCTTTGTGGGCACTGAAGGGTATCTCATCATCATCACAGGGGATCTGATAATAGTGACATCATACCCTGTGTATTGATTCATGTTTGTTTTGATTGAAGCTGCTGGTGAACTTTTAAACTCGCTGCACATGTCAACAGATAAGAACAGAGTGACATCAGTTTTGTGAATTTGAGCCGCTGAGGGTAGGAGAGGACAGAACAACCTTAAAGCCTGTGCCAGCATGGCCACATCTGGCTCTGCCACTCTCAAAGTTTGATCACGAGTCCTGCATACACACAACAGGCACATGTAAGCTCTTAAAACCCATCACAGAGGCCACAGAGGGAGGAGGGTGGCATTGCTCAATAATGTTTCCCAGAGAACCTTTGTGCTAGAAACATGTCCAGAAGAAAAAAATACAAGTTATACTTTCCCCTTTAAGTGTGAGACTTCTAACAAACACTAACTCCTGAGGAATTTTATAATCATTGTTTCCACACACGTGCCATTCAGAGCAAACACATTCTTGAGGAAGGGAGGGAGGGCTCTGATGGGGGCACTTACAGTTGAAAAAAGAGCCAAAAGACCAAAAGTAACAACAACAAAACACAATGAGAGGAAATACAGTACATGGTTCAAGCAAAGCAGCAAGGTAGACTGCTCATTATTACACCTCTGCAGCTGCAACACTGTACCCAACAGACAGCTCTTAATTTAAAATCAATAAAGATTATGAAGGTAATTTCCTTTCATTAGATCAAATATAGGATATTGGCAACATGAGGACAGGGCACACCTGCTGAATTATACTGAGTCTACTCACCACTCCCTGCAGTGTGGGAGGAATGATGCCACAGTACACTGGGATGTACGCACTGCAGACACATGCCTGGTTAACAAAAGAGAACATAAGAAATATAAGTTTGTTGACCAACTGATGGAGGTAGAATTAACTTGGACAAAACTAAAATGTCAAAACAAAACCCAAATAGAAGAATAAAAACTATGGACGGTAACTGTAAATCTTACAGTTGGGTGATTAAGTGATTAGTGTTGTTAAGACGTCGATACCAGCGTCAGAAATGCCTCCAATATCACATAATTTATTAGCCCCTAAATGAGACCCTGCTACGTCCCAAGAACATCGGGTACGCCATTTTTTTAAAACCTGAGCCAAACCATTAGGGCTGCTACTAATGATTATTTTCATTGTTGACTGATCTGTGGACAATTTTCTAACAATAATGATTTTTTTTTATCTAGCGATTACATTTTTTGCCTATTAAATGTCAGAAAACAGCAAAAATATATCAGAATTTTCCAGAACCCAAAGTGACATCTTCAAATATTTTCTTTTGTCCGACAGTCCAACAGTCCAATTTCATTAACACCAACAAACTCTACTTCAAAATCATGAGAAAAATATTCTGAGACTTGATGCACACCTGCACCACCTCCTCCTTGTTGTTGAAGTGTGACACCAGCACGTTTTCTCCATCTGTCACTCGAGTCAGAGAGATCCCTAAACGCCCATTGGCCAGATGGTGGGAGTCAGCTGGTAAAGTACGCCGCAGCATGAAACGCACAATCTTCACCAGGTTAAAGGAAGGATGCATGGGTCCGAGGAAGCGCTTCCTCGCCTCTTTGGCAACATCGATGATGCTCGCACCAGCCTCACCTATGAAGACATTCAGACATTGTTACTGTACATGATTGGAGACAGAGGAGACAGAACTTTGTTCATTTTGGGATGAATAAAGTTCTTCAAGCAACTGTACTTTGTGGATAATAAACATATCAGGACTAGCAGTTTCTTTAAGTAGACTTTTTAAACAAATATTATACTCAAACATACTGTATTTGGTAAAACAGGAATTAGAAAATAGTCTTCAGTAATTCTGTTATAATTAAAAGAATATTCTGTTTCCCTAAAACCTTTTTACACCCGGTAAGGTGATCTTTAAGAATGTTTTCCCATGACAAAAAGATGGTTATCACTTGGAAGAGCACCACTGAACTGGAAAGGGCTCAGTTGGTGTGGCACATTCATTGTGAAATGGTTATGACCAGGATGCCATTTCTGGTACTTTGACAGTACTTTCTGTAACTACCAGTGGTGGAAAGTAACTAAGTTTTGAGGTACTTTACTTGAGTATTTCCTTTTTATGTTACTTTATCATTTTACTCTGCTACAGTTCAGAAGGAAAATTGTTCTTTTGCTCAACTACTTTCATCTGACAGCTGCAACTGGTAGTTATTTTGCAGATGAATATATAAAACATGTGCTCAGTTTGTGATTCAAATTATTAATTAACAAAAAATAATCAACTAATAAATTATTTTGTATTTTGTTTTAGTATGGAATAAGCTTCCCAGCAGAATATAAAGTAGTTAAAATTAGCTGTACCTTTACCATTTGCAACATTAATGCACCAATAATTGAGTGGTAAAGGCATATGGTTCTGAAGTAGGCCGTTCTGATTTTGATTTTGATACTTAAAATATATTTGATGTGAATACTTATTGTATGAATTTTTATTTAAGTAAAATTTTAAATTCTGAACTTTTAATTGTAACAGAGTATTTATACACTGTGGTATTTATAACACATTACTACAGGGCGGCACAATTAACGGAAATATTATCAAAATCGCAATATGGCCAAGTGCAATATCCAAATTGCAGAAGATGCAAGTTTTTTAATGAAGGAAATCTCCAGATTTAAGAAAACATGTTTGTTTGGTACAGACCCCAACAAATATTGTTTTTCAATGAAAATTCAAAATTGTGATGGAAAAATTATCATTTCCTCTCATCTTAAACCATAATGCATTATCTGTCAAAATAATTGCAATGCTTTTCACTATATAAAGTGGTTAGATAAAAATAAGTGCCAGCTTTACCACCTGTATTAAAGCGATGCTTCCACATCAATTCGGGAGGCAATCGCTATTCCGACATCTCTCCACTCCGACATGGGCCCCCAATTGTCTGAATGGCAACACTTAAATTTCTGTCAAACGTCCCATCATTCCGACAGTTTTTGCATCCTATGGTCGGAATGACGGTATTAAAAAAAACAAAAAAACATCCCGCTATTCCGACAATTCCTTTAAAAGCCTATCTCTCCCCCCCCAAAAAAGATTGTGC
>JAJHUR010048454.1:0-19482 GCA_027495735.1 Lutjanus campechanus | reverse complement strand
TGATACTTAAAATATATTTGATGTGAATACTTATTGTATGAATTTTTATTTAAGTAAAATTTTAAATTCTGAACTTTTAATTGTAAAGAGTATTTATACACTGTGGTATTTATAACACATTACTACAGGGCGGCACAATTAACGGAAATATTATCAAAATCGCAATATGGCCAAGTGCAATATCCAAATTGCAGAAGATGCAAGTTTTTTAATGAAGGAAATCTCCAGATTTAAGAAAACATGTTTGTTTGGTACAGACCCCAACAAATATTGTTTTTCAATGAAAATTCAAAATTGTGATGGAAAAATGATCATTTCCTCTCATCTTAAACCATAATGCATTATCTGTCAAAATAATTGCAATGCTTTTTTTTTTATATATATTATAATGATTTAAGCTAACTGTCACTATATAAAGTGGTTAGATAAAAATAAGTGCCAGCTTTACCACCTGTATTAAAGCGATGCTTCCACATAAATTCACCAAAAATCTAGTCATATAATATATGGATGATTCTGAAATGGCCCATTCTGCAGAATGAGATACCTTTACATTTGGTAGTTTATATATATTTGATGATAATGCTTATGTACTTTTCCTTTAGTAAAATTTGCAGAAGTAAAGTACTTCTTCCACCATTTAATGCTGCATGTGTTAATGCAACAAAAATACTTCATAGCGTTATACCACTGTAAGAGGGTAATAGGCCTACTCATGTTAACTTTATTAAAGTTTAAAGTTAATGAAGAAATTTTATGGTGATCTTCAACCACTGGTATGTCTTCAGAAAAAGCTACATTTGTACTTCAACTTGAGCAAGTTACAGGACACGTTATTTAAACTTTTTACCCGAGTTTAGTGCCCTAGTAGTCTTTTTTAAAGGAATGCTAGAAATGTTAACACCTGAGTTTAGTATCCTAGTAGTTATTTTTAGAGTAATGTTTGAAAAAGTTACTTACCTAGGCAGACTCCAGTGACCAGTGCAGTGGCAGTGAGAGCTCCAGCTGATGCTCCATAGATGTGCCGGGCGTTTTGCACCAGAAAAGGAGCCTGTTCCAGCAGACAGCTGGCAACACCAACATGGTAGATACCGAGGAAACCACAGCCGGCAAACGAGATGCTCCACGGCGAGTCTAAAGGAAACATGCCGGTGACCTCCGCAGCGGTGTTCACAAACTGTTTACACACTGATGTTAACGGGTACAAAAGAACTTAAAGTCTGCCGCTGAAGCTGAATACTGTTTATTTTATTAATGATGCCTCTTTACATGCTGTCTCTAGACTTCTGCTAACTGTTTTTAGCTTTCAAGCTAACGGTACAAAGTCACTTTTTTCGTCGCTAAATTGACATTGTTTGATGATACAATAAATCCCACATGCTGCTAACCCTCTGTTAGTAGTTCTAATTAATAACAGTCCTGGGCTAGTTAAATAGCTACGTGGTGAGCCACGGGGAGTTGTTGCCATTTCACCTACTTGGTTCGTGTGTATCGAAAGGAGGACGCAGAGTACCCGGGTTAATCCAATCACAATTGACTCCGCAAAGCAAAATGGCCAATAAAAATCGTTAGAGTTGATGCAACGACCAATCAGAGACCTCACCGCTGAAACACCCGTGAAGTCATCGAGCGGTCACGCTGACGGTCGTGTTTAGAAGGGAACCCCAGAACCGCGAAAGCTCTCGCGAGAGGGATCATTTTAACTGAAACAATTATCTTTCCCTAACCTTAGCCAAGCTATATTTCCGCAAACATACCCAGATATTAATCACAGCGTTGTTACAGCGTAGAGCATTATCAGTTTGTTCGATGTGGATAATGAAGCAACAATGTGTACAAGTCTCGCGAGAATTCAGCAAATCCGCAAAAAGAGTTCCTTTCTAGACACGACCCACTCTGACAGCTGTCATATTCCTCAGGCAGAGCAGCGCGTTTTGTTTTGTTCTCTCTAACTTTATCTGTCTGTTTGTTGGTGCTCACTAAGCTGGGCCATATAGGGACCTTTCGTGATAGGTGTTATCACAAGGAAGAATGTACATTGATTTCCGATTAGCTGATAAACCTATCGTTTACAGGTCCATTTCAAAGCAAACCTAACTTAATGCGCACCAGTAGCTGTCCGACCTTGTTTATTTGTTTTGTTGTAGTGGTTATTTTAGAAATGACAAACAATTTCAGTGTTTTTCAAAAAAGTGTCTGAACATCTTAGGTTTGAGAAATCTTTGTTCAGCAAGTAAAAATAGACTGTCCTAAAAATAAGGACGTACAAATTCGGTTTGGCTTGTTTGCAATGTTACAAAATAGTAAACAGTAGTAGGGTTTCACAAGACATTGTAATGAAATCACAAATCTCTTGCATCTGAAGCACATTCAATAATAACAATAGGAGGTTTTTCTGTAACAATTCCATGAACAAACTGTTCACAGAATTAGATAGACAGCGAGACCCTTCAGTGGCACTGGGGAATTGGGCTGCAAATAGTCCCTTTTATGGGCACAGATCCAGGTTCTGTTTAGGAGAACATTTCTTATTGTGAAACCACCATCAGCTGGGTTCAATGTGAATCCCAGCTTTATTATGTGTTCAGTCAAGGCTGGGGTCAAGGTTTACTGGACTATTTTGTACCACCAAAGTACAGTATCAACCCAAGCAGGCCCTGTATTATTCTCAAAACTTTTGTGTGGTGCCTACATGGAGCAGAGGTCCACAAACAAACGGACACAGAGAAAACCTGTTAGTAGGTTGCATATTCTTTGTTTAGATCCCCCAATTAGTTCGTTCAAAGTGGTCACTAATCTTCTAGGGTCTACACAAGAACAACAATAAAAAAATAAAACAATTTAAAATCAAACAGTATCAATAAGACAATAAAATTCAATATAAGCCCCAAATTAAGATCAGAAAATAAGTGAAATTACTCCACACAAGAAGCAATAAATAATAGTAACCTAAAGTAATACATCAATTATTGTTTTAGTGACCTTTTGAAGCTGTATTATTCAAGATAACAAGATGAATAACAAAAGAATAGATTTTAGTTTAGCCACAGTTAGCCAAGATAACGGATTATGCATCTCACACACATTGGCACAGAAAGAACAACATATCCAATCAGGCTGCTCTGTTCTGTGCAATTTGAAGTTTTTAAAGTTGTTTTTGAACAGCATTCAATCAGTACAATATTAAGTTATTGTTTTGATGTCTGCCAGGATGCATTGCATGCAAACTTTTGATGCCCATGTTGCCGTTTTTCACCACCTTAGCAAAGAGCTATTATTTGTTGTCCAAAATATAGCGTTAGGCGACAAAAATATTCTGCTAGCACGCCCATGAGGCAGAGACTTGTAACTCAAACTCAAATAGTCTGTAGTTCTTCCTGGATCACTGTGTTCGATTTTGCAGGAGGAAAACTCAGCTTTCTTGTTCACACTGAGGACTTAATTGCTTCAATTGACTACATTTACTATCAATGCTGACTAGACATTCACATGAAAAGTGAAAAATTTTCCCTTTAATGAGAACTTGGAGATTACAGTAGGGTATACACTTGATGCAGGGGGGGAGGTTGAGTGGGTAGTGGAAGCAGTTTTTCCCAGAGACAACCAAACAATTTAATTCCGTCTGCTGGCATCAGGAGGGCTAATGACAATGACAAACATGAAGGTTATGAAAATTATTTCGATCAATTAATTTTTTGAAAATGTTTTTAAATGTTAAAAATACCACATTTGTATTATTGTAAAAACATGTTTAAATGCAGTTTATTTAAAAGAGAAAATAATTTAGAAATTGTGTTTATGTACAAAGACTCACTTGGATTCACCAGAGGTGAAGTCATTCAGGCTGAACTCCAAGAAAAGTGACTTAGCAGATGATTTGTGTCTGACCGGATGATGACAGCTGCACTGGGAGGTTTTTTGAGGAGAATTTTGTTATTGTACCCAAATAGCTAAATGAACCACTGTGTTCTGTTGGCACTGCAGTGTATCTGTATGGAACAAATTCTTTTTTACATAAGTAAATGGTTTACACAACAGAGATGAACTTTTGACACAATTTCTTGGTACTGATGGGTCATGAACGGGCCATGAGATAAAAACAAGATGTGTTATCCTTTTAAAGAAGAGTGATAATTAAGACAAAAATGATGGAGAAAGACACTTTTAAACTTACTTACAATGATATGACTAAGACTGAAAAAAATCTTATTCCATTTTTTATTGATGAATACTTTTTTTTAAAATGTATTTTTAAAGGAATCCCAATACTAATTCTTGAAATGCTTCTAAAATTCAACATGTAGCTTAACTCATGATAAATAGACCCATGGTTTAGCAGAAAAATCTTATCTCGCATTGTAAACATTTTAATCTGAGCCACGTGCAAATAATGTATATATTTTGTACTGTGTGTCTTCTCTACGTCAAATTTTTCCATACCCTCCTTTTATAAGGCGTCTTTAAAAAACATTGACAATGCTACAGCAAACAAACAAACAAACATAAAACCTCTGAATATATGTTTTTTTGTACTTGTATAAATGCATAATTAAATAATTACATTTCAAATAATATATACATTACCAAAATACCTTTTATGACAATACACATATTAATAAAAAAATTTACTAGATTTTTCAATTTTCATGGAAAATCATGGGTACACATAATTTGGACAAAAATGATGTTAGTATGAATAAATAAATACACAAGTAATAAATAAATAAATGAATAAACAGGCCTTCATGTAGCAATGCATAATTAAATAATTTTAAAAAATAAAGAAATTTACCTTATTTTTTATCACTAAAATTGCTTTGTTTTTCCATTTACATATTTATGCTTGTCATTTTTTGTGTCCTTCATAACATAAAACACCACAACACGGTGGTCGAGCAGACTAAACAGCGCCACCCGCTGGCCGAGCAGGTAACGACAGCTAGTGCACACATTGACACCACTATCCCGCCCCGAGTTGAAACTTTGGCGGCGCCAGCATCGAGGCGCTCGGTATGAAACACTGCAGCAACCGCAGAGGCGGGGCTTCCTATTTTAGAACCAACGATACAACTGATTAGTCTCCTCCCATCTCCCGTCGGTGGACGCTATACAGAAAAAACGAACGAGCAGTTGATATTTCAAAACATTGGACATAAGGAAGTAAAAGTAAGCGGAGTGGGACCGAGAGAAAGCAGGTTGGAGAAAGAATAACCAGAGACCAATATTACACATTATTTAATAAAGTATATTTACCGATAAGTAAGTAACATTAGACACATAACATAAACGTTGTCACAGAGGGCTGCAGATGTGTAAATCCTTCTGTGAATATCATACGGCTATAATAGTTGTGGTTTGCTAATAGCTAACATTACTGTAACTGTTAAAGCAACCTCACTCAGCAAACACGTCTGGGAAAATATTCCTCGTCGCTAGTCATTAAGCTGTATCTGGCTTTAATGACAATTATCGTGTCTGGTCGTATCATGAGTAACTTTACAGACACATCATGCACAAAGAAAATCTCGGAGCAGTGTTGGACTAGCTAGTTGTAAACCGTTAGCTAGCTGTCTGGTGTTATAAACAGTGTTTTCAATGGAAAGAAGCAGTGAGGATGAGGCTCCTGATGAAGATGAAGACCAGGCAGCTGGTGGGATTAAGAAGCCAGGCAGGTCGGAGGCTGAAGAAGTGGAATTGACACTTGCATCCAAAGGTGGAGTAGCAGACCCTCCTATAGACATGCTGAGGCTGTGGAGAGGACTTGTGCACCAGGATCAGGAGACTGGACCAACAGATGCTGTGATACCTGATGGTCAAACAGAAGATGTGGATCCTGAGAGGGATTCTCCCTCTGTGTCTCCCTCCAGCCTCATGGACACCTGTGCTCCTTCCATATCAAGCCTCTCCTCCTCTTACACCTGCACCCATCATCCTCATCCCAGTGTGTCTTCACCCTCGTCCTCCTCCCCCTCTGTCTTGTCTCTCACTCCACCCTTGCCTCCCTCTGTGGAGCTCCCAGCTGTGTTGACTGATACAAGGCTGACCCTGGATGTGTACCAGGGAGGAGCAGCTGCACTGCCGCTGCTGTGGGGGTCCATCCCAGGGCAGCTGAAGGGCCTCCAGTACCTGAGACTGGGCTCTGAGGATAAACCAGGCCTGGATGGTGCACTGGATGTCCTACCCCATCTGACAGAGCTGCGCTCGCTGGCTATTCGTGGTACTTTTCTGGTTAATACCATGTAGTATCAGCTGCTTGTTAGCATAGATGATGAAATGGCTTTATGCACATTGTTTCAATGTTGTTTTAGACTTGGACAAACTCTTACACACAAAATAAATTAAGCAAATACTATGACTGAACAATTCATCTTTTTTTTTTTTTTCAAAATTGCAGTATGGTCTACTTTTTTTGAAACAGAACACAATTTTATTATTATTTTTTTTAGGTTTATAGTGTGTTTGGGTTTTCTATTTGTAGTTATAATAATTAAAAATACCAATGAAAGTTGTTTTTGATTTTATCTAAATTTTATTGTTATAACACCTTTCAAAACATAGTTACAAAGTGCTTCATAACAGCAAAATAAATACAGAATCCAAGAAAACAGTCAAATAAAATAACATAAAATACAGAATATTGTCCGATATGTCAATATCAGAATTTTTACTCCCCAAGATGTTCTGGCCCACAAATAATATTCTACAGACTTCAGAAAATATTGTAAATCATATTGTAATTAAAATATCAGTCAAAATAATTGCCTTTTTTTCATTTTTTCAAAATCGTTCAGCCCCGGTAAAAGTTAGGGCTGTGCATTGGTGGCTAGAATCTGGTGATACAATATGTTTACAGGGGTTATGGTTTAATATATTGTGATATTTTGAAATACTGTAAGAAAAGTGATATATTGCTGTTATTCTCTTTTTACCTTGCTTTGCTCCAATATTTCTGCTTTTAACTGTGCTTTTCTTTCTCAATTCGAGGACACTGTTTTTATGACTCGCAAGGTGACCCGCTGCCTGGCCTCCTCACCACGCTGCCCACATCTGTTTCCTCCCTTTCTCGTCTGGTGCACCTGGATCTCTCCTTCAACCAGCTCTCCTGTCTGCCACCCTGCCTTCTCAGCTTGCCTGTGCTGTCCTCTCTGCTCCTCAGTCACAACCACATCTCAGCTCTGCCTCCTGATATAGGCCAGCTGTCCTCCCTCACCTACCTCTCCCTCCTGGGGAACGAGCTGGTCTCTCTTCCCCCGAGTGTGGGACAACTGAAAGCACTCCAGACACTGGATGTTTCTCATAACCTCCTCCAGCAGGTTCCAGATGAAATTGGTTCTCTGGAGGAGCTTGTTAAGCTGGAATTTTCCCACAACAAGCTGAAGCAGCTACCAGAGAGCATGGGTAAGGGTGTGAGGGTAGGTGGGTGTTTTAGTGAAAGATCGTAACAGTAATTAACTGGAATGCTCATTTTGTTTCATGTAAATTAAATTCATGAATGCAGAGATAAAAAAGGTGAAGTAAGCCTTGTTTTCATTGTCGCCCAGGCTCCCTCCTCTCCCTCAGGGAGCTTGTCATCTACAGCAATGACCTCCGCATGCTCCCACACTGTCTGAACAAACTGCCTCTGCTGAAAATAGATGTGCGTGACAATCCTATGGGACGACCCCCAACCCCTCCGCCTCTCCCTCCTACACCTGGTGAGCAGAGGAAAAAAAAGGCTTCAGATTGATTGGTTTGACTGTATTCTCATTAAATACAGTGTTGTTTACATTTGCTGTCAGCAAATTCAATCTATAGCATCACTGTTTTCTTACCAGATCGACCAGAAACAAAAATCCCAGAGTTGCACCTTGGATTTAATCAGCACAGGTACAGTGTCCCTCTTTTTCTCCATCTCTGCAGCAATATTATCAATTAAGGTGTTTATAACTAGATTAAGATTAAAGATGTCATGCTCCTTTTGCTCCTCAGTTTCTGTGTTTCGTCTGCTGGGTGTCATGTGTTTCTCCCAGGGGGGGCTGAGCTGCTGTTCCCCCCGGGATGCCTGGTGAAAACCACAAGGCTGGAGTGGGTGGAGAAAAGGCCGGAAAAGAAGTGGGTGTGGCTGGAGGAGCATGACATCTTACTGAGTCGTCCACTGGAGCTTCGTCCTCATGGAATTACTTTTCTAAAGGTATTTAAAAAAAGACATGTCAAACATAATTACCACATTTGTTTCAGGTAGGGCCGTACCAAATAGTTTCATTATAGTTTTGTTCATGATGTTGTTTTTTAATTCTAAATCAACATTCAAATACTGGACCACGTTTTCATTTTGGTTTGTTTATTTTTTTGCATGTCCATTCATTCTGTTTAAACTGGTATTTCTGGACAGTTGCAGAACATGTTGAGGCTACTTTATGATTTGTCAGGCAGAAACCTATAACAGACAGAAAAGAAACAAATGAAACAAAGAACTATGCTGAGAGTTCTCTGTCATGTCTTGTTGTCAATCTGGCTAATAAATAAAATCTCAACATTTTAATATTACGCTGTGATAAACAGTATATATCTCAATATACAAATTTTCTCAAAAATAACACATTATAAATTCTCAAATTGTGCAAACATGATGATTTCATAGAATATGACACATTGCTGTAGATTACACTACCCAACAGCGGGTAGTTTAATATCAGTACATCACAATACTGATATTTCAATATATTGCCCAGCACTAGTTATCATAGAAACAAAACCCACACAAGAACTTCATCCCAGTGCTCCCCAGCATCCTGCCAGAGAAAAATGCTTTGTAGCACTTCGCTCATTTAATCCGATGAATCACTTAATTTAAATTGAGGTCTTTGTTTGAAGATTTTTGGGGGGATGACATCATAAAATCTGACAACAGACATTCAAAGCTCCACTTGAAAACCTCAATAGAAGCTTTGAATGTAACAAAATTACATTCGGTACAGCTGTAGTCATAGAGCGACTCACCAGTTTAGAGATCAGTTTCTTCTTTGTGATCAGTACATCTCTGTGGAAAACAGCTGTGTAATGTTGTCAGTGGCTCTGGAGTCTGAAAAATTAACCCTAATTAAGTCATGGTGATGTCATCAGGGATATCTCAGCTTGGGCTTAGAGACAAACTTATCACAAAAAGTCTGCATTACACACTGAAGTGGTGGAGTTGAAGAGATGTGGGTATTTACCAGGCTGGGAGGATCTAATGGAAAATGCTATCAAGTTGCATTATGGGAAATTTAGGATCCAGTGTTTTTAGAACTTGACTAATAGGGACTAAAACATTTTTTTTTTTAGAATTGTCACATGAAATTGTTGGTCTGCTCCTTTAAATTCATGTTGTAAAGACTCATGAACATATACAGAACGTTTGACTTTTTGTTTTAATCCTCAGAGGTTATTCTTGTTCTGTACTGTGAATGTGCACTTTACTGCACTCCGGTGATATAAATGTACCTCATTTTGAACTCCTTGCAGCCTGTGGAGGTGTGTGTGCCCTATCATCGGACAAAAAGAAGGGAGGTGGTAGTGCAGAGGTTTGATGGACAGTCATGGAGCATGCTGCCCACTGTTCTGAGGAGAGGAAGCGAAGGCCATAGTAGTCACCCTGGTGGACGTCCAGCTAGGGTAAAGTTAAACCTCCTACTGCTAAAGAGTTTTATTACAGTTGTATTTAAGTTTTTTTCTTGATAATACAAATTGTAATATTAGTGCTGAAAAAGGAAATGACCTCTTGGTGTACCTGTAGCTGGCCTGCTGTGCAGTGAGCCAGTTCTCCTGGTTTATGGTGGTGTCCCGTCCAGTAAAGGACACTTGCTCTGTCACACCAGCTGGAGCTCTGCTGGTGTCCAGTTCTGACCCTGGAATCAAGCTCCGCTTCCCTCCAGACTCCACCCTGCAGACCCGCACTATAACTCTACAGGTAACACCGCAGTATATGGACGTTTTTATCAGTTTGCCATTGAGGTATCTGAAGTTTGACAGTCTATAGTTTGTCTCTGTCTGTGTAGGTGCTGCAGGTGTCTGTGTCAGAGGTGCAGACACTGTGTGGTGATCCTCAGGCCAGCGTCAGCCCTCTGCTCTGCCTCTCCCAGACTTCCAGCACACATTTCCTGCAGCCCATCAAAGTTCAGGTCCCTCTGCCATCTGGCGTCACAGGTACAATATGCCACATACCTATACCTTCATTCTAATAGATGAGGTGTTAATTTTGACAGCAAAATTTAATATAGTCCTTTGACTAAAATGACATTTAGTATTAGGCATGTTTTAGTAATCTGAATCTGTTTTTGTTTTAGTCTAGTTTTAGTTGGCTTAATATCATTTTAGTCATCTAAATCTAGCTGGTTTAATTAAAGTGTAATGTGTTGAAATGTTCCTTTAAACATCTATTAACCTGTTATTAATGAGAACATTAGCTATATTATATTTCAGCTCCTTTCTCCCATCATATGCCTAAAATTAAGTATAGTTCTTCCGAACTCATCCCTCACTAACATTGATGTCATGTTTTTATTTGTCGACTAAAGTGTCAATAAATTTCATCATAGTTTTTTGTCATCATAGATTGCTTTTTATTTATTTGTTTATCATCTTGTTTTCTTCAGTGAAAAAAAAAAAAAACACTGCATAGATGTTTGTATTAGCATATATTGACACTGTGTGGTGTCTCTGCAGGCCACACAGTTGATATGTCCTGTTTGCATCTGCTGCATGGGGACCCCACTGCCCAAACCTGGACTGACATTACATCGCAAGTGTCTCTCTACGTCACCCATTTGTATGCCATTTTCTACATCACGCATTTCTCCTGGTAAGCTTATGTATAAGTTTATATCTATATAATATGAAGAGAGAATATGCGCTGAACACACATTCTCAGTCAGACTGAGTGGCAAATAATCCTGCACTCTGGCTGCCATTAGTAGAGGAAAGTGTGAAATCTGGGGTAAAACAAATTATTATCTGAAAATTAAATGCAGTTCATGGACATCGGCATGTGACCAAGAATTGGATTTCCAATTCTTGGTCACATGCCAGCATATAAAAGCCTGGACGCTGGGTCAAAGTGTTACTTCAAGGTGGGATTTATTGTCCAAATTAAAGTGAAAAGGACAACAAAGGATACTCTCTTTGTATGTGGACAGGTTTGTTAAGATATTTTTTATTTTATTAGATTATTGGAGACATGTTTGCATGCAGCAGGGTTAATGTTTGCAATAATGCGATGCACATTTGTAGAACAAAAGGCTCAGTTAAATGAAAGATGCAAAATATTTAATTGATGAGTAATATTAATAAATACAGTACATAAGCTAAGGTATGATTTTACCCCAAATCATTCTTGAAACAAAATGGCAACTGGAACTCCATATTTCTCTTCTCTTTTGCTTTCAGCAGTCTGTAAATAGATTGCTCTGATTTATTGTTGAATTTATTTGTGCAGTCAATCACACATCAGTTCTTTCCCATTTTACATGTGTTTTTTTGTGATTTTATGGCAATCAAGCTGAACACTAATGCTGCCACTCAGGCATCTGTTTGCCACTGTGACTGCAGTGACTTTTGCATACTGTGACATCACGTTCATACCCTCTATATTCTTATATTGTACATTATGTTTGATTTGATATATTTACACTGTGGTGGTTATAATACAGCTTTGTGTGCTCCATCACAGGTACTGGCTGTGGTACACCACCACGCGCTGTGTCAGTGGGGTGGTCAGGAAGGTCTATCAAAGGCTAAAACAGTTCAAAGTCCAGTTCCTCGTCCTCCAGCGGAAGACCGACCCCTCACAGGTCATGCTACAGTGTTTACCTTCTAACAAGGTTTGTAACTCTCAGGGTGTGAATTAAATCGTAACTTTTATGCATGAACGCTAAACAGTGATCATGATGCTTCTTGCCCAGGTGGACAGCAGAGTGCAGTCTTTGTCAGAGCAATATGACGGACCTCAGCCCTCAGATCTGTGTGAAATGCTGGAGGGAGAGCAGTTCTTCGCTGGCTTTGAGAGGGGCTTAGATATCAGCACAGGTCTGAAGTCCCCTTTGAGGATCTGTCTTATGTAAACATTTTTTTCCTCCTGCTCCCTTTCCTCCCAAGGTGTTATGATGTGTTGTTGTGTAATAATTGAACCCAAACAACTATTTGTAAGAAGTCTTGAGATGATATTTTCCTGCTTTCTCCAGAGAGTCCAGACTGTGTCGAGGGAAGACTGCGTTTTGTGTTTTACTCCAGCCTGAAGAATCTGAAGGAAGTGTACATCTGTCCAGCTCAGGGTCAGAAGAGTCCAGTGAGGGGACAAGTAAGCCAGACATCATGTTCAACAGATAACAAAGTGCACTGACTGGAATAATGATTTCTGCTGTTTTCTGTTTGCACACATAGAAACACAGACGCGTTTCCACACATGGCGGTACAAGGACTTCATGACCTCACTTACATTATAGTTGAACAAACAATTAGTAACAGATTGTACATATCACCTACATGCAGTACAGTACATTCCACACTGAAGGCCAATACACATGAGATTAACATTACAGGGGGAGGGGGAAAACAATATATTCACTGTACTCCTCTGTAACTGAACTCATCTTTCTGGATGGCGTTTTAACCATTGGGAATTTACAGGATGTGGTCCATAATAGACTTAAGATATAAGGGAAATCCCAAAGTCTCCCCAGGGGGCCACGGGCGAGTTGAAGGGGAAGCATAAGATAACTATATGAAATGAGTTTGAGTCAAAAATCCTCCTTTGAGTGATAACTCATTCACTGATGTCAGTTAAAGTGACTTACACTTCCTGAGGATATCATTATCTCCGGTGTCCATCACGAATGAACATCTATAAATCCACATAAAAATCATAGAAAAAAAAAGACGCTTCAGAACTGAAAATTATCACATTTTAAAGCTTTCTTCAGTATTAAAGTAATCCAGTAAAAGGAACAGCTAACAGCAACAGTAATTTGGGATATTTTTAATGGAACCAACTTGCCAAAATGAATAACACTGCCCACCTGTAGTTAATATTACATCAGCCTCGGGGTATCATGATTCTCCAAATCCACGATTTTTGATTTAAACATATATTTTCAGCACTGATGACTACGCCATTGTTAGACTATTGAGTTCTCATCTGCGAACAGTCACGACCCAATTTTATGGAAGTTGGCCTCCTGCTTTTCATTTTGATTTTTTTGAAAGCTCATTTCGCTCAATTTTCAATTTAGAAATTGAAATTGTGACACCCCTACAACAGCTAACCATTATGGGGTCTGTTCTCCTGGTGGCCATTTTTTTCTGTTGTCATAGTGGTACCCAATTAAGCCTATAAATTGATGTTAGCATCAGATTAGCAAACACGTTTTTGAAAATACTCATTTTTACATAAAGGTCAAAGCAGTCAGAGCTGATATGAAAAACAAAACAGATTTGTGGGTTTCCCTTGGAAAAATCCACTTTAAAATACATGGGAGTTGCTCTCTTTGCTCTCTAATGAGCTTTTAATTTCAGTCATTTAACTCATGAGCAGAATTGGCAGTTCCCTTGGTATATATTTTTTTCTGTCCACACTGGCCTATTTGAGCGCAACACAGCATATCCTACCAGCCATTATATCATAAAACTTTTTAAAGAAGATTTTAAAAATGTAAATTACAGTTGTCAGGGCATAAAACCAATGATCTTTTGATCTTTACAAATTAAGACACAATAGTCTGATATTAGCATAGCAACGCCGTCTGTGCTAAAAAAGAGTGTTTAAAGTGAAAATCGATCATTTTGTTGGTTGAACGGGTGCGGATAATGATATTTCTGTGCACCTCTGCTCTTTTACAGGTGTCTTTTTATAGAGGGGAGGTTCCTGACAGTCTACCAGAGGAAGTGGCGCGGAAGAGGAAAGGACCTGACAACCAGTGGCTTGCAACTTTACCACTAAGACTTCCTGTCAGTTGGAGTCACATTTTTTTTTTCCTTATTTCATGTGATAACAGATATTTTTGTATTTCTGGATAGTAAATGAATCACAATGAACCTATTAGTATCCTTATAATATGATATTAGATGATGCATATTGGATAGAAATAAAAATAAAATAAGACAAAATATGTGTTCATCCTACACACATAAGTATTTAGCATCTAGATGTGTATTTCTCCCAACTAAATTATGAATAACATCATATCTTGAAGGAAACACACATTTATCTCCTCTCTGTTTTGTCACAGGCTCTAAACTCAGAAAATAATTTCATCATGGAAGAGCTCCAGTATCCTCCTCTGAACCTGGGTGACCCTGAGAGCGGCTACCTGACAGAAGCCAACTTGCTGTCCATCTCTCTTCAGATAGGACAGGATTGGCATGTTATTGGCATCAATCTTGGCTTAAGCTACCAGGACCTGGAAAGAATCCAGTACAAGCACAAGTAGGAATGAAGAACTGCTTCTTGTTCTGTCAAAATTTTTTGAACTAATCTCAACAGCATTGGTAATTCACATTCACGTGAAAGCAGAACTCAGTTATAATAGGGAAATAAAAATAAACTTATTAAAGAATTCCAACATCAATCTCACCCTTTAAACTAGATCTAGATAGAGAAAAACGTGTAAACCTGCAGGAGATAAACATGTACGTGTTCAAAGCACCTCTGCGGGAGCGAATGATGTAAGCAGCGCGTGCACACACGTGTGAGCGCAGGCAAAGCCTCCAGGGGAGGATGGAGTGAGATGTAATGTGACTGAAGGAAAACCGCAGTGGGAGAGAAATGGTAGAGAATTTTGATTGTTTTAATCTGCACTGTCAGCCATCACTAAGCCATCTGGGACACTGCAGGAGATTACACACAGACTGATGCTCATCTGTTCCTCCCCCCTACTCCTCATGCTCAGAAAACCTCTCATGACGCATCCTGGAGGTGCAGGAAAAACGCATTATGGAGAAATCACGCATTACATACATTGATGGTTTTCTGTCTACGTTTTTTTTATAGGAAGTCATTAAGATGTGATTTTAATGATTTGTGTATTTGATGGAAGTTGCCCAATGAATGTTTTCCTTTAGAAAACAGGATGAACATATAGCCTAAATGTAAGATTTGATGCACAGATATCTACAATTCATGGTCTACCTTCCAACTGCATGGAGAATCTACTCCCACACATGAATAGACACATGGTGGACATAATGTATCATAAGTTCAGCATTCACAGTGCTTTAACACTCAGTGCCAGGGTGATATACAATTGCTAATAACCTTATAAAGTGCTGTCACTGCACTTAAAGGTAGAATCAATGAATCAATAGGATTTGTTCGAGCTGTTCATAAATGAACCAGAAAGATAGTTCACCGTTGAGTCTCATTCCCAGGACGTCAAATACCAATAGAAACTTAGAATTTATAATCTGTTATGATACTTTCAAGCAGGTCTCTGTGTGTCTTTATCACTGGCTAAAGGTATGGCAGTTATAATGTTATAATAAACCATAAGTTGTCATGCATGATTATAAACATTTATAGATAGTTTTATAAATGCCTTATAATGTCTTGTAGTGCATGATAGACATTATCTTCAGGATCATTAGAAACTGTTACCAGTGATTTTATCCTACAGTGAAAATGAAACCTACAGGACTGCTCAATGCCATAGATCACAGATCTTCAACAGGGGGTCCATGACCCTTAGGGGTTCAGAGTCACTGCAGGGGATCCACCACATTAATATTTGATTTTCTTCTTTTTTAAAGTTGTCTTGTCAAAAATAAAATATGTCTGTGGGTGAGGCTGACACACCTCACATTAGCCATTAGATAAGTACAAATGAGAGAAGATCTAAAAATATTTCATGCAATACAGTATATGTAGTAGGGATCCCTGTTCTGTCCCTCTCAACTAAGGGTTCTATGGCCTTTAAAATGACTGTTGCCATATTTGGTTATTCCAATTAAAGAATATAATCCCGCAGTGATATGAGAACCATTAATATTTGAAATCAAAATATTTACATCATTTATTTTTTAATCATTATGTAGGTTGCTATAGTTGATGTAAAGTATCTTGTGTATGTTCTGTTTTCCTCACCAGGGACAACCTGGGAGGCTTGGTGCTGGACATGCTGTTCCACTGGGCCCGGGGACAGAGGAATGCAGGACCAGGGGCGGTGTCGAGGCTTGTGGCTGCGATGATAGAGAGCCGCAGGAGGGACTTGGCAGATGAGATTGAGGACATTGTCAGTATTGGAAGGAGAAAGTACTCGGAGTCACTGAGGAGAGTGGGTCTGGAAGCAGAGAGCTCCTCCCTCGGTGAAGCACAGCAGTAGATAAACTCACGCTGAGTGCAGATGGCTGACTTACACTTGAGTAACCTGTTTGTTTACAATGTGCCCCATCATCTCATCCTGCTGTCTAAACAACTGTCCTGGAGGACAAAAAATCTCTCCTTTTTTTTTTACAGCCATGACAGCCAACTAACAGCTGACGGCACCTTTCATAAGACCTACAGAAAACAGGTGAAATGGATGAACTGTATGAAGATGATCGCCTGTGGCTTGTTTACTCCACCTTTTAAAAACTGTCTCAGAAAGCAAGACAATACTGTGGAATCCCATTTCTGCTAGGAAAATGATAAAAAAAAGTAGAACCGCTGCAATGATGAGTCAATTAGTTGTCATTTATTAAATTAATCTCTACCTATTTTGATAATTGATTATTTGGTTTGAGTATTTTCTAATTTCTTTGCTTCTCTATGATAGTAAATGGAATATCCTCAGGCTGTGGACAAAGCAAGACATTTGAGGACATCATAGTGGGTTTTTGGAAACATTGAGAGACATTTTTAACCATTTTGTGACATTTTATATACAACTAATTGATTTATCAAGAAAATAATTTACATATTAATTGACAATGAAAATAATCTGTATTTGCAGCCCCAATAAAAAGTCATATATGATTTTAAAAAACACTCAAAATTATGAACTACAAAGACACAATTATAAGTTCAAATTTTTTACTTCATATTTAATGTATGACTCACTACCTCATAATTTTGCGTAACAGCACTGTCTCATCACTGACTCATGTGACTCATCAAAAAATTGGATCTATTGCGTCATTTTGATTTAATATTTCATCATTTTGACTTAGTGCCTCATGAATTTGACCCAGAAATAGGGCTGCAAACTCATGATTATTTTCACGATTAATCTATTAATTGATTAGTCTATAAAGTGTCAAAAAGTTGTTAAAAATGTTCATCACAATGTCTCAGAGCCCAGTATGACATCTTCAAATTGCTTATTTTTTCCAACCAACAGTCCAAACCTCAAGACTCTTCATTTATTATCATAAATGTCAAAGAAAGAGAGCAAGTTCTTATTTTAACTGGCTGGAACCAGCAAACGTTTGACATTTTTATTTGAAAAATGACTGAAATTATTAATCGATTATCAAAATCATCATCTCAGTATCTCATTATTGTGACTTACCATGAGTATTTTTTTTATCACCCTTTCATATCTTTTATATCAGTTTATTGGCAGAAAGGTAACAGTGAATTCCATGAAACTGACTCTTATCTGTTCAGGTCAGAGTTAAGAGACAGTGCAAACACTGGGAGCTGTTGGACCTTCTGAAAGTGCAAGAGGAGGCTGTTTTTATGGCTGATTAAATTTCTTCCCTGTGTGCCTTTGGTCACCTAGAAACCAGTTCAACTGCAGCACAATCTCAGTGACATATCAGGACCTTAAAGGTGGAATATGCAGGATTGTTTGTAAATGCACCATCTTTCCCGGTTCAGTGAACGAGAGTGAGGAGACAGACATAAACATGAATTAAGAGAGAGAACGTAGTTATCAAGAACAAAGCTGTGAAGCAGAGAAATAAAACACTATTTTCTGATTGTTTTACAATGGTTACATTCTAAAGTACAAACAAACACACCCACACCACTGCACAACGCTGGATTTTGTGTAATTACAGCCAAAGCGATTCTCAGTCTTCTCTGCCCGTGTGTGTCTGTCTGTGTTTATCTTTCTGCAGCTCTCACAGACAGAGAGCAGGCTAAGGAGACGGAGACAGCGATGTAACTACTGGTTGCATTGCAATTTTAGAGTCCCGACCCCAAGTGGACAGAGTTTATAAGTGTGAAAAGTGAAGCCAATGTGGAAATGTCTTAAACCTGCATTCTTTCTGATGGCCAGCAGGGGGCAGCTCTGCTGGTTGCAAAAAGTAGTCCAACTGCATGAAGTCGTATGAGAAAATGTTTTCAATTTCTCATTTGATTAATGACCTTAGTAAACAGTTTCCTAATGACTTTATGGTGTCAATCGCTAGTTTTACTACTATTACTTTGCACACATTTTTAAGTTTAAAAGGTTTTAGAAACATAATTTAGTGTACTGTTTAGCTGTAAAACAAAAAAAGATCACAACCAGGCATAATCTGACACGCCAAATGGTTTGTTAGACAGAACCATCTGGGAAGTCATCCTTAGAAACTGTTTGGAGGGCAAGCATTTTCAAAAAACACTTGGCAGGTAATTGGATGAACCGTCTTTCAACCAGTCAGATCAAACTCTTGTCGAAGCCGGTTGGAAAAAGAGCAAAAATGTCTTTCCCATAAAGAAAAGCTTTCAGTGCCGTACTTTGCTCTTCTTTCAGCGAAGATATATTCTCTAGTTCTTATATAACGCATGCTATTGTAGTATCTCCGCTAACCTCAGGAGCCGCCATAATTTGTTTGAGGCGGGTATCTCTCCAGATACCAGTCCACTCCATACTTTTTGGTCCGAGCTGGACTCGAACCGGCTACCCACTTCTTATGGGCTGAGCTACTTCTGCTCCTATAACATGTGAGGTCACAGTGGCTTCATCTGCCTATTCTACTTATTCTACCGTTATGGTCCTGACCTTAAAACCTGTGCACTGCATTGGCTGGGGGCTGCACACCACAGTGAACAAGCTGAAGATCAGAAACACAGGAAACTATGACAAGAAAATGCTGGCAGAGAGCAGGCGCTCTGCACCACTACACACCACTAGTAGTGATGATAGAGAGGGTTGATTTTCAGTCTTTACATTTTTATTTTTAGGAAAATCCTGCAGTATGCCTTTAATTTTTAAAAAATGTATGTATTAAATCACACTTTTTTATTTATGAGTAAAACTTTGATATAAAAAAAATGTGTCAGCAATTTCATTTTTAACTTTCTGCTGAGAGTCCTGCAGTGAGTCATCAGTAGTTTCCGTCACATTTATTGCTGCATGCAGCCCTTCATCCCCAATATTTCCACTGTAGCCATTTGTCTATTTTAGTGCCCAAGGTCATTGGGTTGAAACGTCACGATGACGCTGCTGGCCCCCATCCCCCACCCATACACCTAACTATACTGCAAATAAAATATGTGTCTGTACTTCTACTACATACCACTAGAGGACCCTTTTTAAATCCCTTTGCTGTTTTTTTTTTTTTTTT